>ML996198.1:0-79377 GCA_010093805.1 Polyplosphaeria fusca
GATGCGACATCTGTACATAATTCTTCTGATAGTAGTGCGGAATAATTTAATGGTTCTTGAGATGGTTGGTGGTCGTCTTGGCAAAAGTGTCCCGCTCGATGGGGTGTCCCGCTCGATGGTGGGAGACGTTATACGGCTCACCCGGCCTAACCGGCTTTTGGGCACCTTCTGGCCGGCCAGATACCTATTTTTTGCAACTTCTGGCCGGCCGACACGGCCAATACGGCCAGCCGGATTGTTGACAAGTCTGGTAGTGCCTCAGGGAACCCGTCAAGTGCATGACAATAATAATACTGAGACTTCCAAAGCCTCGGGTCGTTCACTTGCGTACGGCTTTGGATCGCATCGAGGGCAGACTGGTAAGCGGCCACCTCCTGTAACAAATCGAATATTTGTGAAGCTTGCTCCAGAAATGGATCGCCGTCTATCGTAAGGGTGAAAGACCCCGGTGGCTTCGTATGCCTTTTACAGTTCTAGGCGCTTCCCATTCCTTAATAGCTTTGACTTTTTCAGGATCCATATGAATGCCTTTTTCCGATTCGATGATAAAGCCAAGGTATTTGGTAGTTTTGACTTCAAACTTGCACTTCTTGATATCGATATATAAGCCAGCTTCTTTTAATTTTGTAAAGACCTTATCAACCTGTTCGCGATGTTGTCTGAGAGAGCCGTTTGTGCAGATGAGGATGTCATCTAAGTATGCTGTGCAGAAGTTGTCGAGGTATTCACGGAGCGTCCAGTTGATGTACCTTTGGAAAGTGCTTGGAGAGTTTGCCATCCCAAATGGGGTGACCAACCATTCAAATAGTCCAAAGCGTGTACGAAAGGCTGTAAGCCATTCATCTCCTTCTCGAATTTGGATCTTATGAAATGCTGTAAACCATTTTGCTTTTGCAACATTGTTCAATGTTTCTTGAATCAATGATAATGGGTACCGGTCCTTCTTGGTCGGAGCATTTAGTGCTCGGTAATCAACACAGAGTCGTAGACCACCGCCTGGCTTCTGTTCAAATAGGACTGGTGACGCTACAGGAGAGCTGCTCATCCTTATAAAGCCTTTATCAAGTAAAGACGTCAATTCCTTGCGTAAGACTAAGAGTTCTCCTTTGACATATTATATAATGGTCTCCAAGGGACTTCTAGCTTCTTTCCATCTTTTTCTTCTAGCTCAATTGTATGGTCAATTCCATGGCGATGGGGCGGTAGTTTATTGGCCCTTTTAGGACTAAAAAGCTCTAGATATTTCCTCCATTGTTTGGGAACTAGGGAAAGAACATCGACTTTTGGCTTAATTTAGGAGCTAAAGCTTTATTAATATCTGCTAGTGAGGCAGCAAATACAGTAACAGCTTCATTAGCGTCCTTCTTCTGTTGTGCAATCTTCATCAAGCGCTGGTACTCGGTAGCACCAACTTCTCGAATCTCTAGCGGGTGGGCCTTGCCTTCCTGGCTGCGAATTCTGATTCCAAGGGCATGTAGATATATTGATTTCTTTGCAGGAGCAATAGTGACCTGATCTCGATTCATCCATGGGCGTCCTAGAATAACCTCTTCTTCAGCGTCATTTGGAATGACATATACAAATCCGGTCTCAATGTAGCCATTTAGGTCGAATGTAAATTTGGCAACTTCGTCTATCCAGCTGACTTGGTCATTAATGCCAACAATAGGTCTGTAGGGAATTGATAAGCGCTCGAGTCTGGCTCGTCTTGCGAGGGAACGAGTTACAAGAGCATAGGAGAGGCACCCAGAGTCAATTAGTGCCGATGTATTTGTATGCTGATTGACTAGGGTATGAATCGTAATAGGTGGTGCTAAAATAAGTTATGCTCTTTCTTGAATTCATTCCATTCCATTCTGTTAGACTGATCACGGGATTGGTAGGCCGTATATGTAAGACTTGGCAAGTTCTCTCCATTCTTGATGTTCCGGAATGTTACCTCAACAAGGTCTCTCATTGTATTGGATTGGGTTGGATTAGATTTACGTCCAGAGCACTCAGTGAGCCTCTCGAGCCTCCCAGGGGGCATGAGGGATGCGCCGTGCTGAGGACTTACTGTACAAAGCCCCAAACGGCGTTTCTTGTTGACGCTGGCATGTACGCCTATCCTGCTCCAGCCCTGCCGCCCGTTGCAGAGTCCGTCGCCATGTGTCTAAGGGTTAAGCCCTGTCTTTATAAGATGCCGGAGGTACCAACAATCGTTGAGTAGAGCTCAGTGTCTTGCTGTTATAGCTAGTTCATTGGCCAAAGGCCAGTACATAGGAAATAGTAAAGTGAGAGGAAGCAATTATGTAAGTGGTGAGGGATGAGAGGGCATGTGCCTCCTCCTCTATAGCGAAGCCCGGGCAGTTGTGGCTATCTGGGGCCTGCTATGGGAGAATGCTGAGAAATGTACCTAGGGCAGATATGGGAGTAGAATCCTGTCAGCTGCAGCAATGTGTCGAAGTTGTCCGGTCGTTTGATGAGGTCATTTAGATACTTGAGTCCCTCAGCTCGGTTCTCTGGAGGAGTGGGAGGTTTGATGGGCCAGCTGCCAAAGGTAGCCTGCAACCTCCGGCAGTATACCAGGTGATCTGGGCTCTTGTCCTTGCCGCAAGAACACTGCAGTTTTGCGTCATCGTGGTTGAATTTCCTGTGGTACCAGGCAAAGTCCCCATGAGAGGTACGGAGTGCCGTGAGCCTGGCGAGAACTCGCCGTGAGAGGTGTAGCTCAGCTGGTGCTTTCGATGGCTCATAGGAGAGGTCTCACTGCCGGTACCAGCTGCTGAGCTTGACTTTCTTAGATTGCCACCACTTGTTCTGTTCCAAGGAGAGTAAGTTCCTAGCAATAGATCTAATGCCAGAGAGTGTGGGTTCGTCTGCCTCTTCACCAGCGTTGTGTTTATAGGTGCTCTTTGCCTCTAGATCTGCGAGTTGGTCCGCCTCTTCATTGCCCTTTATCCCACAGTGACCTGGAGACCAGGTCTCTCATTGTACAAGGTATGCACTATGGTTTGTTGGGAGGTAAGGAATGTTGACAACCACGGCACAACCCCAAGCTGCCCACACAGGAATATAGTCGTATATAGTTCTCACCTCGCCCACAGCTCTCCATCAATCAATCAACTCAATACCTTGTTCGCATATACAGATGCTACCAAGATTCTTACACATTCTTATATCCTTGCCTGCTCGGAGAGGCTCCTGAACGCAACTCTGTTCAGGAGCTATTCGTTTTCCGATTCCCTTTCTAATTCGCTGTCGGAAGCAACTTCTACTTTGACCTTTTGTATTCTAGTAGAAGCTCTTGCAACTCGAGTTGGTTGACGATTAGGTTTTTGAGCTGGTCTTAAGCTGCATGAGCTAATCAAATGTCCTTTTCTTCCACATCGTAGGCATGAGCCATTATCACGTCGTCGATTAATCTCTTCTAGAGATACCCACTTTGCTCGTTGGACTTGAGCTCGACTTGGTTCCCAGTCCATGGGTTCTGGGGCAGAGGTGTAGTTTGGGCGGGATGTCTGTGATATTGTGTAGCCTTTTCTTTTACTACTATACTTAAGACGCTATAGGTTGTCTGATACGGCAGCGATGTGAGACTGCATGCTTCCAATTGAAGTATCTTCTGGGAAGATAGTTCCAGCAAGGGCTCTCCGCAGTTCTTGGTTGAGAGCATTTAGGAACATACTCTTCAATATAGTGTTATCAAGTAGTCCTGCTGTAAAGGCTTCTTTATTAAAGTCTTGTGTGAAATCGCGTATACTGCTTGTTTTTTGTTGCATGTTCTGCAGCTTATTCCTTGCTGTCTCTGCCATATGAGCATCCTTAAATGCATTGTCCAAGTAGTTGACTTTAATGCGGCTAAAGGTGTAGTCGATAGAAAGCTGATTTGTGTGGAATCGTCGTGGTTCAGATCTCAATTTTGCTTCAATTTGGTATTTCCATGGCAGATATTGACTCCTTGTTCCATCAAATGCAGCCTGGATCTTTCAAGCCTTTTGGTTCATGTGTAGGTGTTACTGGAGTGCTCAATACTGGTTCAGTAGTTGTTGTGGCTGAAGTTGAGCTTGATCTTTCTAGCTTCATCTTTTGTATTTCCATCATTATCTCATTCATTTGTCTTAGTATTTGTTCCATTGTGTTCTCCTGCTGTTGCTCTCCGCTATTTGGTTGGTTGCCAATAGGTTTGCCGTATGGGTTGTTCTCCATTGTGTTGCCGTTGGTATCGCTAGGTACTGGGGGACGACCGCACCAGCTATCTGTACTTGCTCACTGCTTGGAAGCATGTCTCGCAATCTTCACTCGATATTGCTCACTGCTTGGAAGCAGGTCTTGCAACCGTCGTTCGTGGTAAAGCACTGGGGGACGTCCACACCAGCTGCTTAGGTAAGTGATCGAATACAAAATGTAAAGGGCTGCGCAAAGGTTGCCGGATGTCTGGTAACAGGATTGTATTTGATGAAGAAGATAGCTATCTAAACAATGAGCGGAGCCCTTTAAATATCTATGTTTTGGCCTAAAGGATTTGTCATCGTGGCCAAAGGTTTTTATCATCGAACGTTCGGGAAGATATCACCGAGGTTCCACCAAGGAGCAACCTACTGGGCTCTAGCCCATCACAGAGATAAATCTGCAACAAGTTGAATATGTACTTCTAAAGCCCTAGTTTATTTAGAACAGGCTGGCTCAACTCGTACGGAGCTGAAGCTCTTTGATCAGACTCATTTGAGCAGGTGGCATGAGAGCCTATGAAACTCGATGGACCCGAAGCTCAGCTCGTTGCGTTTCGATGGCTTTTCCCGCGAAACCTAGGCGAGCGATCCAGAACACGGGACGTGCTGCAAAAAGCAAGATTTGAGGCTTTTGCTGAGCCCGCCGAGCCCACCGAGCCCCCTCGCTTCAGCTCCTCGCGCTGTGAGTTGTTGCGTGTGGTTCAGTCTCATGTGTGCATTCAGCTAACCAGTACATTACGCCTTTCGATAGTCGCGCCATTCCGATATATTGTCTGAAATGCGGCGGCCCGCACCACAGCCAGGCCCGATGCAAATGCCCAAGCCCCGATGAAAAGGCCATGTGCTTTAAGGCGCGATCACCGCACGAGTGCTTGCACACTACAACCCCGTTGCGCAAATTGCAAGAGCGATCACCGCGTTGGACACGATTCGTGCCCCGACACCAATATAGTGGCCCATTGCCAGGCGTAGCAGGATTTCGAGAAAGTCCTGCCTCCATGGGCCAGTGACATAGAGTACGTGCCGTATCCAAAATTTCCGGAAAATGAAGAACAAGACCCATATGCGAAGTCCCAGACGCGCGGCAAGGAAAACAGTGTGGTCAGTTCAGCACAAAATACCCGCCAAATGTTCAAGAACCCCCATGCTGCCGAGGGGCGACGGCATGCTTTGAGTTCGGGACTGTTGGACGCTCAGAATGACGGGCCTGTATTTCAGGCAGATTTCTTTTCTACAGCTTCTCTTCTGCCATCGTCACAGAGCTCCGGGGAGTCGACTGCGACTTCTGCCATTGATACCCCCGTGGAGAAACGGAATTGGCCCGTGTTTGGCCGCGCGGCCAGCAAGACGCAAGCGGCAATGCCTAATAATAGAGCCACCACCAACAGGAAGCGCACAGCCTGTGAAGCCAACGACAATACGTTCTCGCTGCAAGGGCTACCTACCAGCAACCCTTCTTCCACAACTCATCCCAAAAGGGTGCTACCTATTTCGAGTCGAGTGAGAGGTGAAGCAGGCGCTGTTTCCGGATTGGACACAGCAACAGAACCAGTGGCACCCACCCGTAGCCCCAACACTACACCAAGTCAACACAGACGCCCGAACTCCAATACAGCTTCGGTGAAAGCGGTTGGCGGTGTTCGAACGACCAGCAATGGCTCATCGTCTCTGTGCAAGTCACACTCGAAAAGGAGTGCAGCCTTTCCACACGCGAGCATTGCAGTCGCAGTCTCTGCCCCAGCAGCCACCAGCGCCACTCCGCGAAGCCCGCCAAACGGCGGTTCTCAGGCAAACGCCACAATCACCACTACAGACGAGCACAAGCCCACAGAAGTGCCCCCACAAATCTCACCTCTTGCCCTGAGTCCAGTTGCATTCGAGTTCACGCCATCCAATTGGTCCCCTCTCCCCCTCTCCCCCGAGCAATTCCTCCCCACAACCTTCCGGTCACTCCTCGCAGACTCGTGTCCGTCCCTATTTCGCGTTTGACGAAACTAAAAAGAGGAAGATTAGGCGCCGAATGCCTGAAGATGGCGAGGAGGAGGGCGAGGAGGATGACAAAGAGAATAAGGAGTGGGAAGACGAGGATGATGGCTTGGATTACTCGGACTCCGATTACTAGGCGTGATGGCAATCAAGGGTGGTGGCAGGTCTTTTCTTTGCGAGAAGAATTGGCAGTCGGCTGGGTAGAGGGACGGGGGAGTCTCGATGACTGCGTTGAGGCGAGTCGGACCATAATCCGAGGGCGAAAAGTTTGGCGGACGTTGAAACAAGGCGAAGACTACGGCCCGAGCACCCGGTACCGATACATACTAGGCCAGACCGGCGCTAGCCTCCCAACCCGGCGGTATCAACGCGAGAAGACAATTTTTTTTGGCAGTTTGCGTTCAATCTGCAATGTAGATGGCATATGTATTCTCCAAAGCAGTACTCGGTATTCGACTCCAGTATAGCGAGTACGTCTTCAATATCAGCGCCTTGGACGATTTCAATACGCCCACAGAACCGCCTAGCGGCTTATTGTGTCTCGGGCGCCGAGTATTTCACATGTTCGAGTCCATTGATACACGGGCCGTCCCGCGACTAAATATCGTCTGATGGAATTGAATTCACGTAAGTCGCGTTATGTCGCTTGCGCAAATTATACCGGCGGGTTTGTCCTTGAACATACGGGAGGGCCATCTGGCGCGATATAGCGAGGCAAAATGGGTTTCCGTTATCGACGAGATAATGTTAGAGCAGATGCGAAGTCTTTTCACACGGAAAGTTCCTCTCTGGTGAAGGGCTGGATAGTGAATTGGATGCTGCGCATTCTTGGATGTCCAAAAACGCATCTATGCAGCCCCAGTTTGAAGATTGTCACTCCAAGTTTGAAAAACCACCGTCTAAGTTGTGGGTTACCCGTTAGTCTCATCCTCCACTTCATCTCCGGCCCACTCAGAAGCTTGCCAAGACAATGAGAAGGTCGGTATGCTTTCTCAATTTCGTTGTACAAGGTGTGGCAAGAACGAGGGCCGCACAGGCATCGTATCGACATCTGCAACTACGCCCCTCTCAGCAGACCTACTAGTAGACTGCGCAGAGGGCTGGAGCGGGAATTCGCGCCGTGGAAGTCCTCGTATTTGGACCTTGAATCGCTTCCATCATTGCGGTGACGCTGGCTCGATTTAAATGAGATTAGTTTACTAAGAGCTTTAAATAGGTTCACAGGGCAAGCATAGAGGTCGTTTCACGCAGTGTCTGGCGTGAACAGCACGCAAAAAAATAATTCTGCGATTGAAATTGAGATCGCGCCATGCCGTGGATATCTATACAAAGTCTTCAAGATGCCACATACTCTTAATTCCCACCTACTCATACAGCAAACCTCCATCCTCTCGTCATTGTCCAATGTAACACACCCTGAACGCTTTGCTCTGCGATGCCGCTACATCCTTACAGCCCGAAGAGCATCCTCACCAACCTCTCACCCTCCTTCCCATCCCCTTCCCCCCCTCCAACCACACCATCGCCCGTCTTATCTTTAGCAAGGGGGCTGCCACTCGCAAAGAACAGGACCTTGATTGCAATTGAAAAGCCCGCATGCAACGCTACCACTACAATCAACAGTATCTTGCTCGTCTTGTGATCGGTCGCAGAGAGGATGGGGTACAGGTTGCGCAGGAGAAAAAAAGCCGAGGCGGCGAAGCCGAGCGTAACAAATATGAAGTTGAGGACTAAGTATGATCAGCCAAGGCCGCGTTCGAGCAGCGAAGCGACTTACTACCGATGTTGGACCACGAGATAAGCGCCACGGGGATCCAGATGAGATTCGCATACCCATACAGACACGCGACCTCGAGCAGGCTCGCGCTCTCGACAGCCCACCATTTGAGCACCGCCCACAGGCCCACAGGCACAATGGCCGTATACCCATACACCAGCCCAGCACCGCCCGACAGCAGCTTGAAGTCGTACGCGAAGTGCTCTTTCCCATTGTGCGCGAGGTACTGGCTGATGGTGCCCGTCAAGAACAGAATCACTACCACAGTCGTCGCGATCCACACCGGCCCATACAGATCCGGGTTCCCCTCGAGCACGTCCAGGAAATTGACTCTCGGGAACAGGGCTGCCTGGCAGCGCCGCAGCACCTCGCTGGTATCGACATCAAAGGCTTGCGCGTAGAAGCTCAGCGTCCAGAGATAGTGTTTCTGGCTGCTGCGGTTGGACGCAGGGCCGGGAAGGAACGACGACGTGTCCGGCTGGATCTTATTGCGGGCCGAGGGGTTAGAGAAGTCTATGAGCGGACGGTTAGAGCTGGGTGGGATGAATGCGGAGGGTGGAGGGATTTGATGGAGTGTGAAGCGGGACGAGGTGGGGGATGCGTACTGGAGCTGTGGAATTCTAGGTTGTCTTCCTGAAGATCGGTGTGGCCTAGGTCACCCTGCGCGTTGTGTCAGTGGGTTGGTGGAGGGAGCACATTGCGAAGCGCATTCGCACCTCTTGATCTACATCAACGACCACGTCATAGCCTCGGTTCGCCATGGTTGTGCGTGGGAGCAGTCGTTCACGAAGGTGGTGAGCTTAGCTGAAGCTTCGGACAGGTTGCTGCGACGTGGAGGCTCGCGTACTCGGGAGCAGTGCGGTCCGCTAGTTGGGAGCAGGATGAGGCTTAGTCACCTCACCTCCGCCGCCCTTTCGAAAATCAAGGTCCGTCCAACGCAATGCGACAAACACTACCAAAATAGATCTGTTTTCAGATGGAAACTTGGCCATTATATGTTATGGAACTAGTGAAACTGAAACACTCGCTGTGTACGTCTATGCCTGTGCTAAAGCAACGGCATCTAGATAGGCAGTGATTACGCCTCTCATCCCCATCTAACCATCGGCGCCTCTAAGCAGCCTCGTCCTTCGGGACGAGTGGCTCCACGTTCCAGATGCTCTCCGCGTACTCGTCGATACACCTATCGCTAGAGAAAAAGCCCATGCGCGACACCGTGAGGATCATCTTGGTGGTCCACTCCTCGACGTTCTTGTACGCCTCGTCGATTACTTCTTGTGTCTTGATGTAAGACGCAAAGTCGTCAGACACGAGGTAGTAGTCGCCGTGCTCGACAATGCCATTCACAAGGGCAGAAAAGGAACCAGCGTCGCCGAAAGTGCCAGACTGAATTGTATCAAACACATTCGCGAGGTCGGGATCGAGCTGGTAGTGGCTGTAAAGATGGCCATGGCGCAAGTCCTCGACATCCTCGGCAAGGTTTCCAAAAAGGAAGATGTTGTCTTCGCCAACCTCGCGAGTGATCTCGATATTAGCACCATCGCAGGTTCCGATGATGAGTCCGCCGTTCAGGCAGAACTTCATGTTGCTCGTTCCAGAGGCCTCCGTACCAGCGGTCGAGATGTGCTCGCTGATATCACTAGCAGGGCAAATGATCTCAGCCTTGCTGACGTTGTAGTCTTCCAGGAAGATGACTTTGAGCAAATCACCCACGTCCTTGTCATGATTGACTACTTTGCCGACTTGGTTGATCAGATGGATGACCGTCTTTGCCATCCAGTATCCTGGTGCTGCCTTGCCACCAAAGACGGAAACGCGAGGCACGAGCTTCTTTTTCTCTTCATCGCTCATGGATTTGATCTTGAGATAGCGATGGATGACGCCGAAGATGTTTAGCTGCTGTCGTTTGTACTCGTGCATGCGCTTCACCTGAATGTCGAAGAGCGAGGCTGGATTGACAGTGTCGCCGGTCGTGTCCTTGATAAGCTTGGCCAGCTTGACTTTGTTCGCGTACTTGATCTCTCGGAACTCCTTGCGGAACTCCTTGTCGTCGACGAAAGCCTCTAGCTTGTGAAGCAGGGTCAGGTCTTTCAAGTAGCCAAAGCCGTCAAGCTTCGAAGCAATGAGCTCAGACAGTCGAGGGTTCGCTTGATGCAACCACCTCCGAGGAGTGATGCCATTGGTAACGTTTGTAAATTTGTCAGGCCCGTAGATCTTGACAAAGTCCTTGAAGATAGTGGTCCTTATAAGATCGGAGTGCAGCTCAGCGACACCATTGACCTTGTGTGAGCCGATCAAGGCGAGATACGCCATACGCACCATCTTTGGAGTGGATTCCTCGATGATGGATACTCGTCCGAGTAGATCGCGATCCTTGGGGAAGTTGCGCTCGACAAACTGCAAGAAGTTGAGGTTGATATCGTAAATGATCTGGAGGTGGCGCGGAAGCAGGTGTTGCATTAGCGGAACTGACCACTTCTCCAGAGCTTCTGGAAGCACTGTGTGGTTAGTGTAGCCAAAGGTCTTTTGTACGACTGAATCTGGTCAGCAGCCATTACTTTGGTAGTTTCAAGCACTTACTGCTCCACGCATCATCCCACTCCAGGCCCTCAATATCGACCAATATCCGCTGAAGCTCGGGAATGGCAAGAGTTGGATGAGTATCGTTCAACTGGATCGCAATCTGGTTGGGGAATTCTTTCCACGAACGACCAGTCTTCTTGAATCGTCGGACAATGTCGTTGAGGGATGCAGCACACCAGAAATACTGCTGCTTTAGGCGAAGTTCCTTTCCGCGCTCCAGATTATCGTTGGGGTACAACACGGCAGAGATGGTCTCGGCTCGCTGTTGATCAGCCACTGAGCTCTCATACTCGCCAGAATTGAACTTTTGGAAGTCAAATTCGCCAGTAGCAGCCTTGCTACCCCACAGACGAAGATTGTTACATGTGGATGTCGCGTATCCAGGGACTGGCAACGTTAGGGTGCGGATGGGGGTCACTGTTGTGCATGAACTTACTCGGCACATCAAAGGCAACAGCTTGAACGATCTCTCCCCCCTCCCATGAGCATTGCTGCTTGCCTTCGTCATCCTGCCAGCGGTTTACTTGTCCGTAGAACTGGATGTCGACAGTAATGTCGTGGCGCTGGAACTCCCATGGGTTGAAATCAAGCCAGTAGTCTGGTACTTCGACTTGATATCCGTCGATAATCTCCTGTTTGAAGATACCGTACCGGTAACGCAGTCCATAGCCCCACGCCGGGTAGTTGAGGGAAGCCATTGAGTCGAGGAAGCAGGCAGCAAGACGGCCGAGACCACCGTTACCAAGCGCAGCATCGTGCTCCTGGGAAATAATATCCTCTATACGGAACCCGAGGTTGGAGAGACCCTCTGCAAACAGTCAGCCCCCATTCACGGCGGTATTTCCAATCGACTCACTCGTCGCTGTCTCCTTCTGGCCAACATTCAGCATGGCATTGTCCAGAGCACGTCCCATCAAGAACTCGAGCGAGAGATCTGCAGTTGTCAGCTCTACTTTTCGTCCAGGTTGTGCAAGGCCTTACAGTAGATACGCTTCTGGTCCGCGAATGTCTGGTTCTGCTGCGTCTTATTCCAATCGAGCACAAGCCGATCCCTAAACGCCAGAGCGGTTCCTCCATAAGCCGCAGTTTCATCGCAGTTGTATAGAGAGCGAGCGAGTGTGGTCTCGACGTGGCGCACGGCCTCGTTGCCGAACTCCTCGGGAGTGGTGAAAGGCTTGGGGGTCTACCTGATCGTTAGCTGCATGACCCAATTGGTTCTGCCCTGATTGGAGACTTGCATATTTCCTCCATGCCTCTCGCTGAGGCTCTGGAATGCTCGCTTCGACGCTCTTGATCTCCGACGGACCAAAGCCAGTGACGGTCCTCTTGTGCTTGGGGCGCGTGAATGCGGGCCCGATTGGACCCTTTAGATCGCTGAGCGGCGCGCTCGTTGACGGACGGCGCTCTCTCGCGGGTGCGCCAGCGTTGGATGCCATTCTGATCGTGTCAATTGGGAGAAAGGCGGGTTGCGGAGGAAGTGTTTGTGGGCAATGGGCGGGGGCGGGGCAGCGGCGCCAATATGAAATAACGGAGCCGGGAACAGTAAGCTAAGAGAAGAGATCGAGATCGAGATCGAGCCTTGGAATCTCTGCCGACTTTGCGATGACTAGATGGAGAGATGCAGGTGGTGATGTCGACGCAGAGAGCTGAAAGGTGAGCTGCGTGTGCTGTGTTTACGGCGCGGTACCGCCAGGTCAACAGCCGTTGCTGGCGTTGATCAGGTTGGTATGACGACGTGAGGGTGCGGGGAAGGCAGCGCGGAGGCCAGCGGCAGCTGGGGACAGTAGAGATATGGGAATTGGTCAGGCCAGCGACTGTTGAGCTCCAATATGCATGGTGCTGCAAGTTCGAGCTCGCCCGTACAAAGTGGGGTAGCGCGTCTCCGGGTGCAGCATGGCACCATCGCTCAGCCGTTAGTCACTGGGTCTCTTCCATTGCCTTGCCTTGGTCATGCATGCGTGCTCTGCTAGCTGGACGGGAGAGGACGCCTTGCCTGTCGTCGCGAACAAGCCCGCAGGGGAACATGTTGGTCGCGGACTGGCGGCCGGAGACTCTGGAGTACCATTCGACACTTCTGGGTACAACGGGAATGGAATACTAAAGAATCGCTCTCCTGGCAATTGCTAGAGCACGTCTTCCGAGCGATGCCACCCGCCAGATCTTTACGTCTTGGAGCGGAAAGAGGACGCTGGGAGTATCATTACGTCGCGGTACAGATGAAAGGAAGCTTGGGCCACCAAACTGCCCCGCCCTCCCCTCCTTTGTCTATCAGCTCCACCTCCACTGCAGACGCACCCGCTCTCTCATGACTCGATAGCATATAGTGTTCATTTGATCCTTTGTTTTGGAGGTGTCGATGCATGCGGAACTGCCACCATCGCATTCATGACGGCGTTTACCTTTCCAACTTCAGAGAGATGTGCGGTGACGAAACGCATCATCCCATCACGCACAGAGGCCGAATGTCTCCAGTGGACTAATCACTACGTCTAATGCTTAGGCACACGCATAGAAAGGTAAAGCTCATTTGGCAAGACTTGCGATTCTCCAGATGGCTCCCTCAGAGCTGCCGAAGCCTCAACGTCTGCCATATTCTTGCCCCACTACATCTATGTACATGCGCGCATCAAGAGACGTCGGAAAGGGTATCATGCAGTCGAAAGACCAAATCGAACCACATGCGCAGCGTTGCGGTAAAGATCACCGCGGTCACGCCACCCAACCACAGCTGCCTTACTCCACCTCACCCAGGAACACGAAACATGTCAAGCACCAAAATGCACGCGAATGTCCAACCCTTTCTCCGATCCGACAAGGAAAAACATGAAACGCAAAGCTGGGCGCAGACCCACGCCCAAGCCACCATAGACTGTGAATCGGGTATCGTTCGAGACAGTGACCAACGCCAATAGTCGGATGCGTATGCGATAGAAATGCAAAGCACGTGGAAAGTCTAGCACCACCTCGTTCCAGAAACAGTTGCGCCATCCCATTGTCCGTGTGTCGTCGCACAAAGTCAAGGACTGGGCTCCGGCGTCTGCATGCCATGCATCCAGACTGCCGCGCCGTGCAGGCCCAGACACAGCTTCGGCTTCCTTTCCTCTTTTTCGGGCGTGAGCCTTAGGAAAGTCGGCTTGAAGACGGGCGCTGTGGGTGTGTCGGTGGGCAGCTCCAGCATGCGGACCATGCGCTGAATCATCCCTGAAGAGATGCGATGCAGGCCATAGTCCATGTCCTGCAGGATGCATGTCTTGGTCATGTCGATTTGGCGGGCCGTGAAGATGCCCTGGGCCTCAATCATGGCCCAGTGCCTGTTGGACCTCGATGCGTCGTCGGTGAAGTCCTCTGCGAGCGACAGGGCAGCAATGACGATGAGCTCGGCGCTGAGTGGTGCCTGGTGGCAGTGGAGGAGCGGCCCGAGCTTCAGATCCGACGGACACGACATCGAGCTCACGGTCCTCCATGACGTAACGAAGTGGGACGTCAACGCATCCAGCACGCAGGCCGCGAAGGCGACAAGGTCGACGGGGAGGTTTGCCCGCCCCAGGACGTCGGCAAGAGTAGCGGTGGACGCTCGGAGCGGCGAGGCATTGGTGGGGACGAGGTTGGCGAGCTGTGCAGCATACACTATTAATAGTTAGCAAAGTGGCAACAGGAGAGGACAAGAAAAATTGATTCTCGTCGCTCATGCAGGGGCAGTGGAGTGTGGCTCGCGCCGAACCATCCGAGCGAGAGCCACAGGGCACCACGTGACATGGGACTAACCTTCTAGCTCAGGAGACACGTCTGGTCTTGTCGAAATAGTCGTCATATTCGCATGTGAAGGCTGAACAACGGGCGACATGTTTGCGGGCGGCGGCGTAGGCAGATTCGAGAGCGGCTCATAGCTCGCAAAGTACTTGTCCAGCTCTTCATCCGTCATGTCCTCGACGCTCGCAATCGACAGGGCAGGCGAGTAATCCATGGTGTGGCTTTCCAGTCCAGAACTCCAAAAACACCTCTCTTAACGTAGTCGTCGTGGTGTCATAACCAAGGCAGAGGGTCGTTGGCGGGCGTCTTCCAGAAGGCAGGTTCAGAGGGGTGGTCGAGGGGAGAAGAACAGGAAGGGTTCTGCGAGCAGGGTAGCCTGAAGCATATATACTCCATCACCCCGAGCAAGGTGTGCGCCAAACGAACGGTGAATAGCGGCTGACGCGATGGCGCCATGCAGCCGTGCTCGAGCATTGCCGTGCCACCGCTCGCGCCTACAGTGTGCGTGCATCCCCTCCCTTGGGCGCCCGCCGACACCGCAGCGCACAGGACGCGCCAAAGCAAAAAATGTCCAACTAGCATGTCCCTACCTGTCCACCTGCCAGCCCAGCGACGGGTAAAGTATACGCAGTCGTCGGATTCAGCCATGCAGACGCCCAAAACCTCGCCCGCTCCCCTCCATCCGGGCCAGACGGGGAACAGCGACCACGCAACCCGCAATCTACAAATGCCACACGCAGCAATCTAACCTCGACCCCAGAACTTTCCGCGCACGCGGGGAAAGGGCCAGCCACCAATATCGCTCCCTCCCCCCATATATGCAACGGCGCAATGTAAATGCCACAGAGATTTTTCTCCATGTCTCCATGCCCCCGATGCAGTGGTTCTCGCATTGCCATCCCATGGCCACCCCATGGCCACGCCTCTCCCTCTCGGCCCATCCCGACGACGCGCAGAGAGCAGCAGCTCGCCTCGCGGCTGAACACACACACGAACGCACACAGCACAGCTCGCATCTAATTCCCCTCCACAACCACTTCGCGCGAGACGAGAGACCGCAGCAGGCCATGTACACCGCACCGCACCCACCAGCTCCACCTCTACACCTCTACACACCAGCACACCTCTCGCACCTCACCGCCAAATCCTCTCCCTCCCCATCCTGTCCTTTATCTCACACCACACAGTAGGTACGTACCCACCCCCCTCTGCGGCGCGCAAAATCAAGGAAAAGGCCGCGCCCGCGCGCCTCAGCATAATGTACATATGTGGGGTACCGTACCGAAACGTGCGGCCAGGAACCTCTCTCGTCGTACAGAGAGACTTGGCAACCAAGGAGCGCTCTTCCTTCGTAGGGTGCTTGCTCATTCGTGTGTGTGTGCTGCTGAGCTGGCGGCGCAAACCTGCTCTAGCGGTGAAGACAGCTGCAGACGATAGTCGCCCCGCTGCAAACACGGGCGGGGGCGCCGCGCAGCAGCGTGGAAGACGCCCCGTGGTGGCGGGTGAAAAGACACCACCGCGGCGCGCGTTTCTGTTTCTTACGTGCCGATTGGTAATGGGAGTCGGGAGCATCTCGTTCCCGTGGCCGAGCGGCTCCTTCTCCTCTCGACTCGTCTGCGCCGATCTGTTGGGTGCACCACTCCACTGACTAACACGGCACGGCCACAAATGCAACGGTCAAAATTCGTAATTCAAGTTTCCAAACACCAAGCCAAAGCGCTGCACCGCAACTCGCCCAAGACGGACCGCCGTAAAGAAAAATAGTAGAAATCCAGTCTGCTAATCCCCTCGACATGCGCACCAAAAGCTATGTCCTTGCAATGCATTCATATCATAGCCTGCCTCGCCGTCTATCCAGTTCAGACCACAGTTGGACGTGATACGTCGTGCCGTATTGCTGAGGGCGCAGAACTGACTCTGCCCACCTCATCGTTGCCACTCAAACTCGTATTTTCTCGCAGTTGCCGCCAAAGCATTCATGTCCTGCCTACCTACCTACCTTTGCGGTATATCCAGCCTCAGAATCCCCGCCTTGTATGTCTTGTCGGTTCAGGTGGGAACAGGCTGTGCATTTCGTTTGAAAGCGCCTACTGCGCCTTCTTGGGTGGCATGCCCTGCTGTCCGCCAACATATCGACGGATGTCGGTAGCGTCTGCGGCCTGGTGGATGATGCCCTTGAACGTACCCCAGGCTTGACGAACCGCCGGGGGTGTGCTCTGGTTGGCGAGCTGAGCATCAATGCGAGCAGTCAGCTGGCCGATGGCGCCCTGAACGAAGCTGCTCTGAGCATAGCGGGCGCGGAAGAAGACGGTGTAGACGACGAGCAGGATCCAAGAGCCCTTCTGGAAGAGCAGAGCCGAGCCGAATACGCGGAAGAAGAGGGCAATCTCAAGAATAGCAACAAGAGTCATGCTGCCGTCGTAGTAATCCTTGACGAACCTGCCAATCGTCTCGGCCAGAGCTGACCTGGGTTTAGCACCAGGTGAGGCTGAAGATGGCGGTGGCTGAAGGGTGGGCAGCAGATTCGCGCGAACATACGTCGCCACGTGGAACACTGAGTAGACGGCAAAGGGAAGTATAGCCAGAGGGATCTGGCGGGAGAAGAGCCAAACTAGCGCCATGACTGGAGAGGGTGTTAGCCGACGAACAAGACCATGGCTGCCAGAGCTGCGGCGCTCGACTTACTCAAGTACTGGACGTTCTCATCTGTTGCCAGTGCAAAGACTCCACCCTGCTTGCCTGTTCTCATACGCGCGCGATAAGCCTTGTAGACGACGATGCCATACGTGACGGTTGCTGAGACAAACGCCAGACGGTAGGAGAAGGCAGCCCACTTTGACGCCGTGTTGAACGTAATGTAGGACAAGCTATAGCGAACCGTCGCAAGCAGCAGGAACACATGGCCGGCAAACCAGGCGAATTGCAGTGTTTGTGCGAGGGCGGCGAGACGTTGGCCCAGAGGCAGGTTGGCTGGCGGTGGAGGGGCCATTGTGGGCGCGGCGCAAGCTGGTCGTGTGGGGTCGTGGTGTGCGGTCTGCAGCGTCAGCGGAGCTCGATAAAGCTGAAGGAGACGTCAATCGAGGCAGACAAGGGACAAAGAGCTTCTGGCAGTATGTTGGTCGTGTACAAGCGGCTGCACAGAGTGCAATGTGTCCAGAGCAGGCGGGTGGCTGGGCTTCGCACACGGCAGCGTAATCCGACGACGCTGCCTGGTGACGCGGACGGTCGTCTCAACAGGACTTGGACTTACCAGGTGGGCAAGACGGTTGAGTGCTCACACAATGGAAGTATAACCACGTTTTCTGTCGTTGTTTCGAGAAGAGCACAGAGGCGGCGGGGGAGGATCAGAGTCAGTAGCGGGAGCGAGGAGCAGGAAAATAGAGGTCCGGCGTGGTGACGAAATGCTTCAGGCTGCGCTCGGCCGCCGCCCGCTAGCGCCTCGCCCGCCCCAATGACCACACGCTCCCTGGCGATCACCCTCAGCCGCCAGCGTGCTCCGTCGAGACTGCAAACACGCGCGCCACGTCCGTCACGAGCTAGAGATCACGGCCATCGACATATGAAACCGATTCACTACTTAGGATGATGTGTAGAATACATGAACAGAACCCTGCACCCACCACCGCATGCCACCGCGCTCCAAACCTACTGCTGCCCAGCACTAAAATAGAGGGGTTGAAGGGAAAAGGAAATTTCGAAGGAGTGCAATGCTCTGGTATCAATCAACAACCGAAGCAATCTTCTAAGCCAATGAGAAACACCCGCTCACCAACCCAGAGCTGCATCGCTGCCGTGTATTAACCGCTGCCCGCCACCACCCAGTGATGTCGTCCAGCGGCGTCAAATTAAACAAGGTCTTGTAGGCTGACCCGAGAAGGGAGAAGGGGCTTTTGTCTTGGAGAATCATCCGCCGCACCGGAGTATTAGGCAGTAGAATCGTAATCATGTCGCGCCTTAGCGGAGCGAGAAACCCTTCCTCTTGCCCTTCTCCTCGATCGGCCGGCCCTGCTCGACCCGCGACTTCTTCTCCTCGAGCTCCTGTCGTTGCCTCTCCAGCTGTTCCTTCATCTCCCGGTGTCGGGCGTACAGTTCCTCCTCGCTCTGGCGGAGCTTGCTCTCCTTTTCTTGCACCTTTTGCTGGAACACCATCTTCATCTCCATCTCCATCTTCTGGAGCTTGGCCTCGTGCAACGAGCGCTCCTCCTCCTGCTTGACGGCCGGGTTGACCTCCTTGAACACGCTCGAGTCTTGCTGCACGCCCATAGCTGTGAGCTTCTCGGAGCGGTAGTTCTCGTATAGGACGTTGTTGGTATTCTCCTTGAGCTCCTCCATGTGTGTACGAATGAGCATCTGGCGCAGCTTCACAAAGTCGCAGTGCTCCTCGTTGTCCACTTCGATGACACCCCAAGGGTAACGACGTCCTCGGACTTTACGGCCATCGGGGGTAGAGATCTCGGTGTTAGCACCGACCACAGCGAAGGGCACCTTGGACATGATCTCATTGTTCTCGGCAATGGTTTCCTCGTCGTCGAGCTCGTAGTGGGGGCCTTGGAATATTTGGATCTTGTGGTAGCCAATGTCGGCAAGGATCTAGTCGCATTAGTATGAGCCACGGACTAACAGCAGCCTACTCACCCTGTGCTTGAAGACGGTGATTTCCTCATCGGTCAAAGTATCGGACTTGGCAATGACGGGGATGAGGTTGACCTTGGTGTGCAACTTGCGCATCACCTCCACGTCGAGCGGCTTCAGCGAGTGACCGGTGGGCTGGATGAAGTATACGACAGCATGGATGCGGTTATCGACAATGTTCATGCGGTTGACCTTGTTCTCAGCCTCGAGGTAGGCGTCGAATCGCTGCTCAATGTTCTTAACAATTGGGTCCCAGGACTCGTCGTTGTTGATGAAGTCGCCGAATCCCGGTGTGTCCACGACCGTCAATCGCAGACGGACGCCGTTCTCCTCGATGTCTGCGCTGATGGACTGTATTGAGACGGTCTTGGAGATGTCGAGCGACGGGGGCTTGCGTTCCTTGGGCGGGTACAGCGACGTGTTGAAGAGGGTGTTTACCAGCGTCGATTTTCCGAGACCGGACTCGCCTGGTGATGTTAGCACATGCCAGGCCTAGTGTGCAGAGTGCATGTCCACGTACCGACTACCATGACGTTGAAGTTGAAGCCCTTGCGGACGCTCTTGCGGTGCCACTGGTTCGGCAGATTCGCGAAGCCCACGTAGCCCGTGAGCTTACGGCGAACAATGTTCCTCATGTCGTCTCGCGCAGCCGCGGCTGCGACCTTGGGATCTTTCGACGTAATGACCGGGGAAGCTGCAGCCTCATACCCATTAGCCGGGGACATTGTTCGGTCGACGAGAGGCGCTCCGTTAGGGGCCTCGGGGGGCGATGGAGACGCACGCGTGGGAGCGACGGGGCTCGCGCCGTTGGATTCTGTCGCCGTGTTAGCCGTTGCTGAAAGGATGCATCGTGACAGTCGTGGACAGCGTCAAGACGAGTCGCCCGCCCATATAGAGATGACCACAAGCCCGTCTGGCCACGACATGTGCCCAACGCAGGCCGGCCGGCCCGCAGGGTGGAAGAATGCTCGACGCGAGGCCGCGATTGGGGGACTCCTTACCCATGGCGAAGAGAGCCGTAGACGCAGTGGACTGGTGGTGAGGGAGAGACACCTGCGCGAGCAAAGTGAGGTTAGCCTGGGACGAGCAGACAAAGAACGGAAGGGGCGTTGATGATGCCGAACAAAAACTGGGGATGCGACACGAGCGCGGGCGTGGAGAAATTGTGGTGAAACGGGCAGGCTGGGGCGGCGGCGTACCAGAGAGCTAGGGATGCTTCTGCGGGTGAGAATGCACTCGGGCAATGAATAGCAGCTGGCGGGGGAGCCTCGAGGTGCGTTATGGCGTGTTTGTTGACGGAGGCTGCGACGTTGGCAGAGGAAGGTGAGGTGTGGTGTGGTGTGCAGCGCTCCAAACTCGCAGTGGAAAGGGGTCCGCGCAGGGATGGAGCAACGTCGAAGAAATGGGCGCTAGGGCAAAAAACCCCGACTCGCCTGCTGTGGCTGGGAGCGGCGCAGACGGCGACAGCGGACGGCGGACGGGCGTGGGACACAAAGGCAGCAGTATGAGGTCGTCGCAGGACGCAATTGACGGCTTCGTGGATGTGCAGGAGCTCCTTGTGCGTCGCTTCGTTGCACCTGCAGCTGCTCGTCGCGTAGCAATACCTGCTCCAAACAGGAAAGGCCTGTCACGTGCCACAGCGCTGCAAATTAACTGACCCGCAGCGCGTGCTTTGCGCGCTGCAGCTTGCTCGATAACTACGGGTGCGTCGCCTTGTCTACCACGGTTGTTGAGCTGCCGCTGGAAGCCATGTTCCCGCCGCGCAACTCAACCATCCGGTGCATCGTGGCACCACACTTGGCCCGCGCCAAGCACGCCCCTGGTGGCAGAATTGACGGCGCGCACGACAGCTATCCAATGGCCTTTCGCCTCGCCCAATCGCCCTCTCCCGCCTGAAGTCTAAAACACAAAGGGTATTCTGCAACAACTCCCAGCGCCGAAATGCCTCGATCCATCCTCATGCCAGCCCCGCCAGCGTGCTGCCCAATTGGCCCTTGTCGTACTTGACGTACTTGCCCTTGCCCTTGTCGATCTCGTGGTACCGGTCCCAGAAGCGGCCGTATAAAGGCTCGATAATGGTCTGCACCTCTTTGGCCAGCTGTGCCCGCACCTCGCGCTCCATCTTGTACGACTTGTGCCGAGCCACGAGCTCGTCGAAGCTCATGTTGAAGTTCTTGAACTTGTCTTTGATCGCGTCCTTGTCCTTGGAATTCAGCGCCTTTACAATGGCCGTAGAGTCGGTCGTTGCCGCTCCGCCAGAGTGAGGCCGCCCGCTGCGGTTCGTGTACTGCACGTCGAGCAGGTGCCCCGATGGCTCGCGCCAGGCCTCGAGGTACATTGCTGTGCCCTTCTTGCGCCAGCTCTCCAGCTTGTTGGCGTACCCTCCCATGAGAGGTTGCAGCTCCGATGAGCGAATCATCCTGTCGACAATGGCTACGTTGTTAGCGACGAAAACGCCCTGCAGGCTCTTCCCCTTCAGCATGGCCCTCGCTTTGCCGTCAAGCTCCTGGAGCATCCTGTCAATGGCGTCGGCCACGTAAGAGGCGAACAGCTTTTTGCCATCGGCGCCGACATCGAAAGACTTTAGCGTCGGTATGGATGTGTTCGATGTGTTCGCGGGGTTGGCCGACCAGCCTCGGTCGCCAAGGGAAGTCAGGATAGAGGATAGTGGGGAGAGGTAGTTGGTCATATTCTGGAGCCTTGACATCGTGTCCGTTGTGATAGGTACCGATGCGCCGTCCATCGGTAGAGCAACCAGGGTTGAGATGCGGGTTTGGGTGTCCGTCATGAGCTGACCCAAGGATGCTTTGCACGTCTCTCGAATAGGCTTCAAGGTTTCGAGCACGGGAATTTTGAGTTCTCCGGTCTTGGTCTCCAGCCCAATGGCCAGTCTCATTACGATATCCATGATCTCGTAGCCGAGGAAGCAGTCTGTCACCAGATTCCGCTGGATGTGGCCGTTAAGCTCGCGCAGCGTTTTGTTGAACTCCCCAAGGGAAGCCTGGCACGTTGCCGTGTACACTGCTCCCCATTCTTCGCGTGCAAATATCGGGCAGACGTTCTCGTATTCTGCCAGGAACAGCCCCTCCATGCCTTGCGCATACGTACCGATGCCATTTGTTCCTGACTTGTACAGAGCATCAGCCTGGATCTTCCTGGCTGTGCTTACTGTGGCTGCCGCGAGATTGCGCAGCGACGCCATCATGTAGTCGCCCCGAATCTCCGCATATATCTTCTGCGTCGGTGTTTCCCGTACATCGGTCTGCGATATCTGGGCGAACGAGGTGGACATGTGGGTATTGATGAGACGCAGGGTGGATATCTTGTCCTGGGCGATGAGGGGGAAAGGGTTGTCTATTCCTGTTAGCAGCTATCCAAGGTGGCAGCAGCGCGAACGTACTCTTCGCGACATATTCCAGCGGTTCCACCGTCTTACTAGCGCCGTCTCGGAGGATGTCTCGAAAAACATCCTCTAGTTGTTTGGTTCCGAGCTTCAGTAACGCGCTGAGCTCGGTCACAGCTTGCTGGTTCGAGCGAAGGTTCGAGCGCTTGAGGTCGGAGAGGGCGACAGTCGTCCGGTCGAGAGAGGCAATATAATCTTGCAGGTTGGTCTTTCGGGGGCTGTCGGCAAGTCAATGAATGCTGCAGAGGGACGGCAGGGAGAGGTATACCCAGCCCGGATGATACGCTCTTCGCGGTTTGTCTGATCAAGCGGAGCTCGAATCCGATCGATTGCGTCCATGATTCGGTCCACGTCTAAGCTTGTAAGCCAAAGGCCTGAATCAGAGCTGGATGCCATACTAGAAGTCATTACCTGCAGCTTTTGCGTGTTGCCGTAGATGGGGCCGATGGCTTCTTGGACATTCTTCCCGCTGGTCTCCAGCCTATTGAGCGATCCTTGGATCTTTTTGGTGAGGCCCTTCATCCTCTCCATGTTGGCAAAGAGCACCTCCACCTCTGCGCTCTCCTCGGTGAACGCCCCTCTGCGTGGTGCACCCATGGTGCCTGCCTTCGTGAAGCTCCGGGGAGCTCCCCCACGTGCGAGTCGGCAGCCAGGAAGGAACGAAGGTGCGATACAATATTTAGTACCGAATAGCAATGAGGATATTCGAAAGCGATATATGAGCAATGGCCTGTACACGATTAGGTATGTGTGGAGATGGTAGAGTCGCAGGTCGTATCCAGGTTGCGCGCGCGGCCGTGACGAAGACGGAGCAGGGGTGCGCGAGCTGTCGGGGCACCGGCGGTTTCGTGGAATAGGTCAGCCTCCCAACGCACACTTTAAAAGTAGACAAACCGTGAACTTTGGATTTTCTAATGATTTGGAATTCCCTTAGTCTTCCGGCCTTCTGTTGTGGAAATCTATTGCGCGAAAGATCAGTGAAGCAAGCGCCGTCTTTCATCGCCAGGACAGTCCTTAGGATTCAATCCACGGCCAGTCCTAGTCCCGTCTCCGTCCTAGTTCTAATCGACGGAAAAGGGTGTGTAGCCCAATAAAGACGCGACAGCATTTTCACATCACATCGATGCGAGATCTATCGCCTATGTTGAGAAGCCTTTGCAGCATGGGGGACCGCTGCGCGTGTCGTGAATCATCGTACTTGGACTGAGATGACCAGCGGAGGAAATGACGAAGCTCAACCAAGGCATCATTCATAATACCCTCAGTAAGCCGAATGTCTGGATTTAATAATGGGGCACGCAGTCCACGCCATTAGCATTAGTCTCCAACCATGTTGAATGGAGGTATCGCTGCTAGTTTCCTCGGAGTATTAAGTTATGGTAGATTGCTATGTTGCTATGATCGATTCAGCGCCCCCATGCTCACGGTATTGGCACCAGTTGAGTGGCCATAATCATGCTGGTGATCAAATCATCTTAAAACTGGTGTTCTTCCGATTTGGTGCAAAGTAACGGTGGTAAAGGGAGGCGATATGCCTGATGTTGCCGGGTAACTTGCACATATTTCCACCACCTCACCCAAATCAAGAAGCCAAGACTGAGCGCACCACTTCCGTGACTACGAATTCAGCTTTCTGAATTTACCTTTGTAGTTCAAGGCCTGCCGATTGGTGGCGAAGGAGTCAGCGGATCACATCGAGGATGTGAAGCAACATTGGAAGGATCTCGACCCGTGCCAACGCGCCGTTTGGCATATTGTTCACAGGCAAGCACATGGTCATGGAGTAGAAGCACAAGGGTAGACCTGAAGCATGTGGGCTAGGTCTGGTTGGGATGATCGTCACCGGCTGCAGCGGTGCGCCCAAGAAACAAGCATCCGGCGGGCCTGTGGGCCGCATTGGCAAGACTTGCAATGTCTATATCCTGTCCCTCCATCATGCCAAATTTTGCCATCGTCTCTCGCATGTGCCTGGCGATGCGAATGCCACCCAACGACCCACCTTGCGTGGCCTTGGCACGCGGCTCAACAATCTGAAAACCGGTATTGCCATGCCGTCGCGAGGACGCGCGCCTCGCCAGGCACCGCGTTTCGTCATGGTTCACGGCCATTTGGTAGCCCAATTGGGTGCACATTGAAACCGCTCGCTCTTTTCTCGATTCTGCTCTGCGGACCAATTGCCTCCCTCGTCCATGGCTGCGCTGAGGAGGCCTTGTGTTGGGCAGATTGGCCTGCGAGGATCGTGCCGAAGGTCGTGCGTGCCCTGTTGGTACACTAGGTATGAAGATACTGACGTTGACATAGAATTTCGAATCAAGGTAGATATCCTCCGCGCAGCAGGGCAATTACCTGGGCCTTTCGATACGGTCCTCCGTCCTTTGTCGCAGTGGCAACCCTGAGCGCCCTCTACTCATCCTCGCCATGCACTTTCCTCCGCCCTACCCTCCTCGATGCCCCCACTCCGTCAACGTGGTCTCGCCTCACGCCCTCATCTGTACAAATCCAGACTCGCGACGCTTCTACCAGCACCAAAGTTGCCGAGGACAAGAGCAGCAGCCCCGAGTCGCCCACCCAAAGTGGCCAGCAAGACCCACCGCCCCAGTCTCGCGTTGCGCCGGGGCACAAACTTGAGCAGGCTGAGCAGGAAGGAGAACAATCAACATGGCAGGCTATCACGACCAGGTGGTCAATCATGTCCAAGTCCGTGTCGTCCTTCCCAGATACCGTGGCAGACATCGTTGTGCCCAACTGGGTAAAGGTCATGCCAGGCTTCATTACCAAGATCCAGAACGAGCTTTCCATGTCCCCTGGGTCTCTGGCTGAAGAAATATGGCATGAAGCCAACGACCCTGAGATCAACCCTGAGATTATTTGGGACGCCTCGGTGAGGGTCTCAAGTGAGCTATGCGAAGACGAGAAACGGTTTTTGGCAAAACGCGCATTACATACGAGGAGAGCCCTGGCGAAATATTTGGACATACCGGAAGACAAGATACACCCAGATGATGTCCCGGTCATCGCAATGTGTGGATCTGGAGGGGGATTACGGGCCCTCGTGGCCGGCACATCTTCGTACCTCTCAGCCCACGAACATGGTCTTTTCGACTGCGTCACCTACACGGCAGGGGTAAGCGGCAGTTGCTGGCTTCAGACCCTCTACTATTCATCCATCACCGACCAGAGCCATGGCCGTCTGATTCGACATTTAAAGAACAGGCTCGGCGTCCATATTGCCTTTCCCCCGGATGCGCTTTCGCTCCTCGCCAGTGCCCCGACCAACAAATACCTCCTCAGTGGGATTGTAGAGAAAGCAAAGGGTATTCCTGAGGCTGAATTCGGTATCGTCGACATCTATGGTCTACTGCTCGCGGCAAGACTACTGGTGCCAAAGGGCGAGCTATCTGTCGACGAGCAGGACTTTAAGATCACGAATCAAAGAAAATACACAGATGACGGATCACACCCCCTGCCCATATACACTGCGGTACGACACGAGATACCCCTGGCAGAGCAATCTGATATGCAGGACCCGGTTGCGGCAGAAGTAAAGGCGAAGAAAGAGGCTTGGTTCCAATGGTTTGAGTAAGTTTGCTTTCCAATAATTCGATGCTTTACTAACTTTACAGATTCACGCCCTACGAGTTTTGGTGCGAAGAGATCCAGGCTGGTATTCCTGCATGGGCCGTGGGTCGGAAGTTCGACAACGGCAGAACAATCTGGAGGGATAACGGGCTGTCCTTGCCTGAACTGCGCACTCCTCTCCTAATGGGCATCTGGGGCAGCGCCTTTTGCGCAACTCTATCCCACTACTACAAAGAGATCCGTCCGGTCGTGCGAAATCTGGCCGGTTTCGGAGGCCTCGATGCCATGATCTCGGAGAAGGACGAAGACCTCGTCAAAGTCCATCCTATTGACCCTGCGACTATTCCAAATTTTGCGTTGGGCATGCGAGATTACCTCCCCCAGACGTGCCCAGAAAGCCTGCTGAAAGCTCAGACTCTGCAACTCATGGATGCAGGCATGAGCAACAACCTTCCCATCTATCCGCTCCTGCGTCCTGGTCGCAATGTGGATGTCCTCATCGCTTTCGATGCTAGCGCGGATGTCAAGACCGACAACTGGCTCAAGGTCGCCGATGGTTATGCTCGACAACGCGGAATCAAAGGCTGGCCTGTTGGCGCTGGTTGGCCACCATTGGACGAGACTGCAGATGAACTCCAGCAGGATCTCCAGAAAGCGCAAGCAGACACGGAAGAGCAAGCCAAAGCGAAGATGGAAGAAGCCAAGAAGCAGGACACTACGCGAAAGGCTCGAAGCAAGGAATTGGGCTACTGCAACATTTGGGTCGGCAGCACCGAAGAACGTACCAGTGACTCCGAGCCTCCCGAGTCTAAGCTCGTCGAAGAAGATTGGGAACTCATGGGGCCGGACGCTGGCATAACGGTCATTTATTTCCCATTCGTGGCGAATCCCAAGGTTGATGGCGTGGACCCCAAAACGAGCGACTTTATGAGCACGTGGAATTTTGTGTATACGCCTGATCAGATCGAATCTGTTGTAGATCTAGCCCGTACCAACTTTGGTGAGGGCGCAGATAAAACCAAACGCACCATTCGCGCCGTGTACGAACGCAAGAAGAAGTTGAGGGAAGAGGGCGAAGAACAAGAGAGGGAAAGGAAACGTAGATGGAAGCTGAGGATGGGAAGGGCGGGAGGGCGAAGAGTAGGAGAGAATGATCACGGGGATCATTTCTCATGAAATGGTCCATCTCCCAATTGGTTTAGATTGACACTTGCGTTATACCCAATTCATGATAGGAGAGTGTACTGCGTACCCGAGACTTGGCTGCACCCCTCATCTCAGCATTCAAGGTCCGAATTCTGAGCTACAGGGGTACCCTTGCACGTTGCACTTGTCGGTCTGCCACAGATCAGATCCCGCTCAGGCAATCATAGCGCAGCGGAGAGAGCCACAGCATCATCATGAGGGGGCGTTCGGGTCGGTTTAGGGAGCAAGTACGAGGACAATGCGGGGTAATTTAGCTCCCGCTGCGCAGGGCAGGGCTATAAGAGTCCAATCAAACCCTGTCAACTGGCCCCCAACTGACCATAAAACTTTCCTACGTCGTCGACAAGCCCAACATGACTATTCAAGTCTACCTGGACCCGTGCACAATCAATTGTCGAAAAATCTTATCAGGCCTGGACGAACTCAAGGCCGACTACAAGCAGAACTACATCAGCTACGTTGCCGGGGAGCATAAGAGCGATGACTATAAAAAGATCAGCCCCTTTGCAACCATTCCATCTGCGACTGATGGCGACTTGACACTCACGGAATCGAATTCCATTCTTCAATATGCGGCAGATGTTGTTGGGGCCGACACCATGTATCCGAAGGACCTGAAACAGCGCGCTAACATCAATCGCTGGTTGCTCTGGGAGGCGTCGGTTTGGTTTCAGTCTTGTTATGTTTATTGCGTCGAAAATGTGGTGAAGCCGCTCCTCAAGGCTGAGCCTGATCAGAAAGCCCTCGACGACGAGTCTGAGCGCTGGCATAAGTGCGCCACGATTCTCAACGACCAACTCGGCAAGACAAAGTGGCTCACTGGCGATCACGTAACTATCGCAGACTTTGCCGTTGCGGCGCCCATGGCAGGTATTCTTCATGCTGGTCAACGTCGCTGCTGACTCTCAACTTAGCATTTGCACGAAGCGCAAAAGCTCCCCCTCGATAAATACCCCAACCTCAAGCGCTGGATGACTGAGGACATGGAGCAACTGGACAGTTGGAAGAACCGGCAGGAAGCCGTCGAAAAGGTCCTCCTTCCGAACAAGTCTTCCAACGGAGTGTCAAACGACATCGCTGGACAGCCAGATGTACGTACCACGGTCAATTACACTCGTGCTGTCGACGGCCCGACCGAGCTCTACTTCTACGAGACCGAGAAAGCTAAAGACATTCATGAACCAGGCGACGCGCCAGTAGAAATCAGCGTCGCAGATGCCTGGCCGCACGCCTCGTCCCTCACCCTCGACAAAAACGGTTTCTCGCTCCACTTATTCGACACCTCGCATTCTGATTGGGAAACCGATACCTCTGTTCGCACATCCTTCTACCCCGAAGTTGTTTCATTCCTTAAGCAAACCACGGGCGCTACTCGCGTCCTCGTCTTCGACCACACGATCCGCAGCGAAAAGAATGCAGCAAAGGCTCTCACAGACGAGAAGAACACGTCGCAGCGCTCCCCCGTCATGCTCGTGCACTGCGATTACACGTCCGAATCTGCGCCTTTGCGTGTCCGCCAGCTACTCCCAGACGAGGCCGACGCGCTGCTCTCGCGCCGCTACGCCTTCATCAACGTGTGGAAGCCCATCAACCGCGTCGTCGAGGAGCGCCCGCTCGCCATGTGCGATGTCACGTCCTGCCGCGACGAGGATTTCTTTAAGCTGTATCTGCGTTATCGCGATCGTACGGGCGAGAACTATGTCATGAAACATGCGGAGCGGCACAAGTGGTGGTATTTTCCGAAAATGTCGCCCGAGCAGGTTGTTTTGCTGAAGACGTTTGATTCTGCGGTCGATGGGAGGGCGAGGTTCGTGGGGCACAGTGCTTTTGTTGATCCGACGAGCCCGGAGAATGCGCCGATGCGGGAGAGTGTGGAGATTCGCACTATCTGTTTCTTTGAGTAGCTACGTTTGGTTATGGCATTCCTGTTCGAATGAACCGTCTTATATGACCGCACAAACGTGGTGTTTTACGTTAGGTCCCACTCTCTTTTCCCTCATCCTCTTTCGACTTTTTGTCTCTCTAAACTCATTAATGGTGCAGTTTACCGGGAGAGGAGTGAGTGGAAAATTAGTTGCCCTTTCTGACCTTGATAGGAACAACAATAGCGCTCTTGCTTGGCGTGGAAGCGATTCGGTGGAGTTGCCCCACTCACCCAACATCACCCTAACTCTTCTTCGCCGCACTCTGGCTCCCTCAACCATCTGTTGTTGTGCGAGATGATACAGATTCTCAGGATGTTTCGCTGTGATGTTCATGCACAATGTGGCGCGACTTTCACAAGCCGTGTGAAAGCGCGTCGCCTTGGCGACCTCCTGCCTTTGCACCTACACATCACGCTGCCTTCGTGGGTGGCGTAGCGAGCCAATTAAAGTGTGATCACACAAGAGTCGAGGCACTGGAAAAGCCAGTATTTAGGCTCCATTTTCTGCCCTCTTTGTCAATTACTCACCACCCCCTGTGCCTCCTTTTGACTCACCCTTTCGATTCTGATGGATAACTCTGAGTGGGATTCTCCCTATTACGTCAACCAAGGCGGTATGGCTATGAATGTTGATCAAGATGCCGAAGTGCCACGGAATCTAGATGAGCCACGACTGGAGCCACGACCAGGTTACGAAGAGTTATTTTTCATGGGGGAGAACCAGCCTGCGGCTAATACTGCCGAAGACCGCGGATTCGAACAGATCGTTGCCTTCAACAGCCAACTGAACCTCGACTATCTTGGAACGCCCGCACATCCGGTTTACTATGGGTCAGCAGAACAAATGACTTACGTAGATCCAATGTTAATTGACCGTAGGTTGAATCCGGCGTTGAACACGGCCCCAGAGCCAGCAACATACCTTGGCCCGGTTCTTACAGATGTACAAGAGTCAAACACTCCCTTTGATCAGGAGTTAGACAATAACCAGGAGCCATTGCTCTACCATGACACGGAGCTCGGGAGTCGAGAGGAAGCAGCCGCCCTGCTGAGCACATTGTTTAATTGGCAGACCCCGACTTTGGCAGATCGATTGTGGGCAACTCCATTTCGAATCTCATCTTCCAGCGATATTCCAGCGGATGCTTCAGGGCTTAGCAACCCAGTATCGCCGTCCTTTCAAGAGAATCCCGACCCAGCCTCAGCTTCTGAAGGTGTACACACCCGAGCTCCAGCTGCCGACGACGCCGACCCATCCTCAGCTCCCGAAGACTTGTACACTCCGCGCATTATGGGGCCGATGCAAGGCATTCCTCTTTGGGACTTTGAAATCTCAGGACCAGGTGCTGTCAACTTCACAGCTGTGGAAATCATTGTCTTCCTGCCGAAATGGTTCTACAATCATAGGATTGGGGCTCGCTTCCTAAACAATGGCATGACGGCCGTGATACACGTCCATATTTTGCGAACTCATCGGGAATGCGATCCTGAGCGTGGCATCGACTTCCATCGAAACACAATGAACGGACGTTATCGTGTAATTATGCGCAGGAACGGGTTTCCTGAGTGGACACGTCAAAGTCATGTAGTCCCTGAAGGTTGGAATCACGCAGATATCTCGGTTAATGGCAGGGTGTCCGATCGCCTACGTAACGATTCATCCGCCACAGACCTTACTCCTATTGCGTTTACGGATCTGCTCAAGGGGGTAGTTCGTGTCCCACGCGGCAAAGATGCAGCTGATCTTACTCGAGCCATTCAGTACGCTGAATCCCATCTTCGAGGGAGTCGTCCTTACATGTTTCCGGACCATTTGCAAGAGATTCTCAATATCATCGGGCGTACTTCGATCTCGGAAGATTACACTGACATCGCTGCGGTTGCTCGCTGGAAGGCGCATCTAGATCAGACGAACAAGTTGCAGAAGCAGCAGCAACAGCAGCGCTCCGAATCCCCGGGCACGTGCTCCAACGGCACCACGGCGCATACGCAGCATTGACCTGGGCGTCCCCTTCACCCCGCGCCGCCTTACCCTTCCACTGCACCCCCACCCGCAACCGCAACTCGACATGGCTTCGCCCAATGGACCGCAACCCTCCAAGCCCCGGGGCCGACTACCAGACCAGCAGCACATCAACCTCACCCAACCCATGGTCATGGCCATGGGGTCCATGCACGGCCTCGCACCCCCCCTACCCGCACCCCTCCCAACCATCACCCACCTGCTGATCAGTGCCGACCCCGACCCCGATCCCACCGACTTCAGCGACCTAGCCCAACTCACCCGGTACGCGAAGCGCCCGAACCAAGTACATCGCTGGCACTGGCACAACACGGACGTGCAGCGCATCACAGCGATCGTGACCGAGGAATGGGAGGACCGCATCAGCGCATACTTCAACACGCCAGCCATGCTCAAGCGCACCACGTGGAGGGAGTACCACGGACCAGCCAATTGGGCCATCGACGCCATCATGTCTTTCGTGTGCTCGCGCTCGCAGTCAAAGGTGCATTGGCGCATGTGCGAGGAGCATGCGCGCTTCCTGGCTTGCGTCGATCTGATGGAGTCGGAGCTCACATTGCAGGCTTGGGCTGACTTGTTGCGGGTTGTGGAGGGGAAGGTCAAGGTCGAGGATGGCCCAAAGCTGCGGTGGTTGATTGAGGGCACGCACGAGGCGCTGCGGTTCAGGAGGAAGGTTGGAGCTCGGCGCCGGATCTAGGGGACCATGTGGCGGCGTTGTGAAACCAGCGGGATGGGATAGGCGGATGGTTATGCGTTTCTGCGTTCTGGGATGGAGCGGCGTTAAACGGAAGATACCCTGGGCTCTATCCGATTTTTACACATAGATGCATTACCGCTTCATAGTGGCCGACTGAGGCCCTGGAAGTGAAGTGAAGTAATACAAATCCAACTCAAGATCTTGTGCAACATGCTCTTGACTTGGCCCCGACGTGACGGCGTCAGGTTGACGCAATATATATGGTTGACGCAATATATATAATTCGAGACTCCACCCTACAACCCCCTCATCAACTCATCGAGCGTGATGGGCTTCCGCACTGCATTCGAGAAGCCCTCGTGGAAAGACACCCATATCCTCCCCCGAGCAGCCGCCTTCTCATCCTTCTTCTTTGCCCCGTCATTTTCAGCCTGTCCCACAGGTTGACTCTGCACAACCCTCCCAAAGAAATCCCTCTTGACCTTATCCCTCACAACGTCCATCTTCCCATCCACACCTTTACCCTTCTCTTCAACCACCACCTCCTCCCCGACGTGCCCACCTCTCTTCCTCCTCGCCTCCCCATCCATCCGCGCACTCTCCTTCCTCCACTCCCCCTCCAGCACGCTCCGCACCGCAAAGCGGACCTTCTCCTCACTCTTCCCAACCAGCGTCTCAAACGCGCCAATCTGATCCAGAGCGGGCTCCATGCGGAACACCCAGCCCCCATTGCGATTCGCATGATCCTCCATCTCGACCCTGCTCTTCTCGAAGCGCACCCCGGTCGCAGCCATGGCCTCGACAGCCTTTTTGACCAACGCCTTCTCCGATGCCTTGCGTACGGATGCCGTGGCGATGGACTTGGAGCCCGCTGCGCCTGTGTTGACGATGACGGGCTTGACGTCGGGCGCGAGCATGCGGAGGACGTAGGGAAGGAGCTCGGTAGAGAGTTCGACGGTTGAGCGGAACATGCGGGTCAGTGGGAGGGTCATGGAGGATTGGAGGCCCATGAGGTGGGCGCGGTTGGCTTTCTGTTGTTCGGAGGCTTGGTATGCTGCGCCTGGGCCGGTGAAGGGTAAGGGTTCGGCTTCTGGGTCTGCGATTGGATTGCTGGATTGGTGGCGGGGAGAGGCGAAGAGGTCGTGGAAGGCGAGGACGGATTGGGATAGGTAGGGTGCGAGCTCCCACTCTTGCGAACCGTGGACGGCAGAGGAAAGGGTGTCGTGGAATGCGAGCCATTCTGAGGCGACACATGGTTTGCTGAGGAGGGTGTCGTCCTGATACGGCTTCTCCGGGTAGGCTGTGAAGCAATCTAAAGACTGTAATCAACGAATGCGGATAAAGATGTGATGAGGGAACGAAACTTACCTGCTACGATGCGGTCGCAGTCCCCACTAGTGTCAGCCATCTCACGAAGTCGGTCCATGGCACGTCGCTTCGCTGCTTCAGCGACACCGATAACGCCCTTCTTCCCCTGTTTCGCTGCCATCGGATCTGAAGTCTCAGCCTGCTTTGGGAAGCCCGCTCCTTCCTTGAAGACGCGCTCGACAACATCCTTCGCCCCACCTCGACCCAGGCTTCGAGCAGCACTACCGCCATTGTGAAGGTCATTGGCGATGTTGTCCTCGATCCATCGTCGAGACAATCGACGCTCTTCGGATGGTAGTCGCTTCGACGCTCGTAGCCGACTAGCAACCCATTCGCAGACAACCATGACGCCGCGAATGTCACCTTCTCCTGTACCACTCCCACTGCCCCCTTCCTTCTTCGTGCTGACACCCCAAGTCATCTCGCACAAGCGACGAACTCCATCGGAATCGCATGGAATGCCCTCGTTCCTGAAGACATGCTCCATGCGGCTGACAACCATGTTGAGTGCGGGCTTGCGCATGTGAATGACCTCGGCCATTGAGGATTGTCGGAGTGGGCGTAGTGAAGGGTGGTAGACGTCATTGCAGATAAGGACAAGAGGTCGAAGTAAGCGGAACTTGTCGCCCTTTCTCTTGCTTTTGGGAGCTGTCGCGGAATCATGGCCCACCATTCTCGAATTCTTCTCGTCCAGGTTGATCAGGTCGATCAACGCTTTGATGAAACCGCCTTCACCAGCACCACCACTCCCACTGACGACACCATCCACTTCGTCCACTACGACACAAACAGGCTTTCCGGCTTTCCTGACCTTGCCATCTGCCGTCTTCGTGTTGATGCCGCGAACGTTCTCAGTGCCGACCATATCGCGGATCCGACCTTTGACCACGTCGCGACTTCGCTCATCCGAGGCGTTGATCTCTTGGACCTCATATCCAGCTTGTCGCGCACACACGTGTGCCAGCGTCGTCTTTCCTAAGCCAGGCGGTCCAGTCAAAAGGAGGATCTTGCGGTGCCTCTGGGGTTCGTGTTCATCGTCTTTCCTCGTGTGCTTAGGCTTGATCTTTGTGACGCCTGGGAAGACAATGGAGTCCCAGCCCTTCAACCAGCGGAGAACGGATCGGTGTGTTCGCTCGTCGCCGACGAGATCGGTGAACTTCTTTGCGCGATACTTCTCAGTCCACATGAGTGTCCGACCGTTCTTGCCTGGTTTCTGCTGCGGTGATGTATCCTCGACAGAGGTTCGAGAATCGTCTTGCTGAGATAGCTCCTGTGCTTTCTCTAAATCCAGCAGCTTTGCCTCCTTGATCAGATCGTGTATGTCAATCCCATAAAAGCTCTTCTTTGCTCGTCCCTCCACAGCTACGGATCGAGACGCAATCAGCTGCTCGTAGGAGCTTGAGATTGTTGGTGCCTTCTCTTTGATGTCAATACTGGCCCCGGAAGCCAATGTGGCGCGAATGCTCGAGGTGCTCGAGGTGCGAGACGGCGATGGGGCAGCGGGTGGGGTGTTGACGTTCGAGGTTGATCCAAACATGTCATCGAGATCGCCTACAGGCACATTCTCTGGATCTGCGATGTCCTCTTGGCTGGCAGGAGGTGTGTGGTCGGCAACAGCAGGAAGATCCAGGGTAGCGCGCTTCTTGAATACGTGTTCCTTGAGCGCCTCAATCTCGTCTTCGTCATCAGAATCATCCACGAAACCACCAATCTTCCTCGTGTGCTGGTTCACGTGGACATCTTTCAGTGGACTTCTGAGTATTTCCGACCGCTTTCGCTTCTTTGATGAAGCATTTGAGGGCAGCGAGCTTGGAGGGTAGGCCATCGGCGAGGAGGATAGAGGCATGTTGGCAATTGGAGGAGAAGAAGGTATGGAATTCTCGTCGGTGGAAGACCCTGTCGGCGTTCGCTTTATCGGGGAGTTTTTCAGGTAGCGGAGTGGTGTATCTGGATGGTATCAGCGACCGCGACATGACACCAACGTTTGGATTGCTACCGATCGAGTGGTCCTCTTCGCTCCTGAACGCTTCTGCTATGACCCAGGCCCTGTGCTGTATTACAACGCCTGCTTTGTTGTTGTGCGCGCGTGTTTCGTCCGTGTACTTCTGCAATGCGTCGAGGTCGTCGGAAAAGGACAGCGACGTCGCGTCTTGGTGGGGATTGGGTTCGGAGTGGAGGAATATGGCCGGATCGAAGGAGCTGGGAATGCGCGGCGATGATTCTCTCATTGGGAATTCATGGTGACGTGCTGAAGCGGGGCGCTGGTCTCTGGGTTGAAGAATGATGGTGGAGATCGGTTTCGACGCGTCGCGCGTTGACGCGCCCGCGCTTTGGCGCGCTAAGCCCACTTCGTCTTGACCCTGTCGCGAACCCGTCACAACCCCACAGCTTATTGCATCATCGAAAGATCGAGCAGTAGTAACATAAAATCAGAAATAAACCAAAAGCAGTAACGTTAGTAGACGCGACATGTTATGTTGCAACCACTATGCATTGGTTGATTGAGTCGCGTGCCAATTACGATGGATTTTATGACTCTGTCGCTTCATGAACGAAGCTGCTCTTGAACAAACGGTCATTAAAAAGAATGGGCACCAAACAGTCGCTCTGTTCTATTTATTGAAAATTATCACAATTCGCACGTCTTTCCGAAACTTTTTGCCATACTTCTCTACATGTATTTACAACGCCGTGCAAAGTTTCATCAAATCCACAAAAGCTGATTGGCGCAGTGGAAGCGCGCCGGGCTCATACAACGGTGACCCGGAGGACGTGAGATCGAAACTCACATCAGCTACAACAATTTCTTTTTTGCATTTTGGAGGTGCGATACGGTGAAAGGTTCGATTACCGCTCCTCATGGTGTCAACACTAATACCCCAAACAGGAGTTTCGGTGAAGCCCGAGCTCAAAGCACGCTGCTTAGTAGTCGGGCGATAACGTTAAGCAAGGGGAAGAAGATCGGAGTCCAGCTTCAAGACTTCGGCCTCAGCTTCAACATCACACGCCTTTTTCTCATTGGAGAGCCAAGCAGAGTACCAGAAGCCGCGGACAGACGAATTGCCACGACGGCCGGATGGGAAGCCAACCTTTCGCTGCTTTTGGAAATAAAGGTAACAGAGAAGAATGGCTGCGATGGTGAATGCAAGAATAGTGGCGACGATTGCAACAGCCGCGGCTGAAGCTGGTGAGATTGCCATTGTGTTACTTTGAGCTTGGGTGCGGTATGCGCAACCATAGTGAATACGGGGTATTGGATATATACCGAGGCTTGCGTTGTGCAAATGCGCGCACATTGATCAGGTTTGCGGGGTAGTTCGTTGAGAAATACGGAGTACAATGCTGACGTTGCGAGCGAAGCTGAAGTCGCAGAGGCTTGGATGATCATCCTGGGCGCACTGCCTGCGCAAAGCGACTATCCATATCAAACATGCTCAGCTTTGAACATTGGAGTGTTGCACATGTCAACAAGAGGTGCGATCGGACTTGGGCCCACGGCGCCCCCACCGGCTGCCGTAAACGCATTCGTGTTTGTCTCCGGATGGGAGGCGGCGGCAGGCCTTGGGTGCGGTAAGCTGCATGCGGATTGAAATAATGCTTGCAGCTGGAACGTTGGACGTCCAGTAGACATACGGGTACGGAGGTATGGCAGAGGCGCTGACAGTGAAGGGTTGAATGAGGGGCAAGAGCGAACGTGTATCGCACGCCTTCCTGCGCCCACCAAGGCGACTCCCAGAGCAGCGCCAGTCGAAAAGGCAGATTCCTCTTCCGGTGTCGAGCAAGCCTCGTCGCCTAGGTAAGAGGGTACGCATAGGGAAAACTCTCCATGGCGCGTCCAGCGGTGACATGCAATGGCTGCTGACATTCGCGCTTGGCCGATACGCACGGTTCGTGCGCCGCACCGGTTCGCACCGCCCAGAGCGAAACGCATCCCAACTCCAGCAGCCAACTCGTCTCGCCTGGTGCCGCCTGCAGCCCGCAGCAAATCTCCACTCGGCCCCAACGTCTGAGCAGCTGAGAATCCTCCGCCCGCCCTCCAATCTGGCTGCCCTTATCAGCCTCGCCCACAAGCGCGTCGTCGCGTACTGTATAACCATGGCCCCACTCCGGTTTGATTTCGCGTCTTTGTCCTCTCCCCTAGTCCTGTTTACTCTAGGCTTTCGCCATGGTCAAATTCGACATCCCTGACATCAGGAAGGACCTGGCCATGTCCATGACAATGGCAGCCTTCTCGGGTATCGCTATCTTCGTCGCACTCGAACTCAACCTCCAGCTATTCTATCTCTTCAAGCGACGAAAAGGAGTGTATTTCTGGAGCTGCGCGCTTTGCTCTTGGGGCATCCTACTGCACCCACTCGCCATCATATTTGCAGATTTCCAGGTGATACGCAATATGAAAGTCTCCATTGCCTTGATCTACCTATCATGGTGGCTGATGACGATTCCATTCTCCGCCGTCATGTATTCGCGACTGCATCTGATCATGGCGAATTCAAAATACATACGATGGGTCTTGTACATGATTATTGCGACAACATTGGTCATATCGTTGCCGTCAATGGTCATAGGGCCAATGTCAGTGAGTTTTACCAGGGCCCGTGTCCATCCATGCAGGTGCTAATATTCCCCAGCAACAGCCGACCGCTTCAGGCAGACGTCTCGTCCCATTCTACAGCGTTTGGGTGAAGATAGAAAATGCGACCTGGTGCATCCAAGAAACACTCATCTCGGTCATCTACATTGCCTACACTCATCAGCATTTGCGACTCTTCTCCAACAGCGCCCAGTCCAAGTCCAAGTCCAGTGCATCTCGCAGCTCAATAACGCGTTCATTTTCCGAGGCCTCGGTCTCTGACTATAAACAAATCATGTACCATCTCATCGCCACCAATGTGCTCATCATCGCCTTGGACATCGTCTTGTTGGGCATTCAATATGCAGGCATGTTCTACCTAGGAGGTAGTATGAAGCCTGCTGTGTACGGAATCAAGCTCAAGATCGAGTTCTCCATCCTGAATCGCCTCAAAACCATCGCCAAGTCGAGACAGTCTCCCCTGGGTCAGTACAATGTCGATGCGAGTGGACTTGCGAGAAGTTGGAGCACCGATAGCAGTTCACGCAAGAAGACGACAGAGAGAACTGTGGAGTACGCTGAAGCTAGCAACAATGCCGGCCGTAGCAGTGTTCTCGCATACGAAGGCAGCAATATTCGCAAGCAAGTCTCTGAAGTTGTGATTGAACCTAAACATGGGCCTGAGGGCACGACAAGAGAAGCGAAAGCGTGAACTTTTGTCCAGAGCATCATCACCTACTTACGAGACTAATACATCCCTAATAGCGTCATCCAACTGGTCGCCTTCTTATTGGAACCCGTGCATCTCTGCATGGCATGGAATTATCAATATCATTCTGGATACCCACTGTCTTGCACAGCACCCGCCATGCTGTCCTTATGTTGTCGATATTGCGATTACCACGACTTACATGGTCTTCATAGGACAACCTGTCAAATCCTTCAAATGTTGCCCCGTCTTGCTCGGACTCTTACGTCAAAATTCATCGCCTTCATGAACCAAAAGTTCTTTGTATCCAACCACCGATCTGAATGCATGATCTCGAGGTCGAAGCCCATCACAATCGGTGGCAGCAGCTTTGACATCTCAAGCAGCGAGATGTTCTTGCCAATACAAGTCCGCGAACCGAGGCCAAACTACGCCATGATCAGCACTGCACTCGATTATATCCCAAAGGCGACGATCGTCTTACCGGCATGAAATACGTATTCATCAGCTTCAGTCTCTCACCATCCGACTCGAGCCACCTCTCTGGCCTAAACTCCGCCGCATCCAGACCCCATACATCTTCGTTGAAGTGCGCAATGCGTAAATTGATTCCAACTTCCGAGCCCGCTGGAAAGTGCTCTCCACACAAATCTGCGCCACGGGCACCCACGTCGCGGAACAGCGAGAGGCCGGCGATGGGAAACAGTCGCATTCCTTCTTTGATACAGGCCTGCAGATAGGGCATCTTCTCCGAGACTCTGTAAGAAAGCTTCCCGTCCTCCGCGCCAGTTTCCTCACAGACCCTGCTGATTTCCGATCGCAGTGTCGCGAGTGCGCGCGGCGATCGTGTGAGCTGGAAGAGGGTGCTGCTGAACGAACCTGCGGTAGTATCCGAACCTGCAATCATGTTGCTCATGCCCAACGCGATGACGTGGTAGTCGGTGATGCCCTTCTTCTGATCCCGCTGCATATCCAACATCTTGTCAATAAAGTCCTCCGCTTCCCCATCACCCTTCTCTTCAGCCGCTGGCTTTCCTTGCGCTTCCCGCGCAGCGCGCTCCATCTTTCGCTCCCTCAGCACCGAGCTCGCGAAACCAATGAGGTACTTGTACGCCACAGGCCCAGACGAAGGTATTCGCTCCATGATCGGATACACATACGGATGCGCCCACGCGTATACGCCCACAAGCGTCGAATATATCGCGCGCCGATAAATACCTCGCATTGTATACGCCACATCCTCGCCCTTATCCAGAAACCCAAAGCGCTTGCCATACGTAATGTCTCCGATGACGTCAAAAGCCCAGCATTGTATCCAATGCCCCATATCCACAGCCTGTCCTTGATGCGCGATTTCCCGCAGCCGACTCTCGAAGATCTCCGTGCAGTCGTCGACGTACTTCTCATACGACACGACTGAACTCATCGCGTACAAGTTCCCATACACGCGTCGCGACTCAGCGTGGCGCTGAATATTTCGATCCGTGAACACGGTCCAATGATCGGGCGAGGGATGCTGCCATCCTTCGTACCAGCTGCTTTTCGGCATCTTGCTCGAAACGCCGTACACTGCTTTTTCGGGGGCCGAGATGCTGTACATGTTCGGCGCGATGCGGATGATGGGTGCGAAGTACTGGCCTGGTTTGGCGTACGCGCGATGAAGGGCGGATATGTCGAGGTCATGCTTGCCTTTCCAGATACTATGGAAGTACCATGCCCGGGTGAAGCGCGCGAGGAAGGGTCCGGGGATGTGACGGAGCGGGGAGAGGGCGGCTCGGAGGATCGTGTAGAGAGCGCATAGGACGAGGACAGCTGCGATAGATAGAGGCAGATAGTGCAATTGCATGATTTCAATTAGTCGAAGCGCTTCCGAGTTTCGAGAGCAAGATGGAGGATGAGCACTGAGAGATTTAAACCCACCATAGAGTGCCTCTCGTAACTCGTTCTTCGCAGCGAGTGTAGTAATCGTCTTTCTGTCGGGACAGCAGCAGTGCACTAAAGCGGATAGCGTACATCTACTTGCGGGGTATGTACAGTATAACCATGCTAATTCGCGCGGCCAATCGCGCTGTAGGTAGGGAGCCGACTAACGAAATTCTCCGATAAGCGCAGCTCCATACAGCAGCGATCGGAGAGTTTGCTCACGATCCGGACGCCACATGCGGCATTTGTCTAGTCTTGAGAAAGCGTCCAACATGGACACAGGTTCGGTGCTGACTTGAAGGACTTGATCGTACCCCACTAGTTTGCGAGTTTTACAAATCCACCAACCTCTCGAAGTCAGAGTCATATTTGCTAGCGCTAGGAGTTGAAATCACGACAGAGTTTTGCACATTGGCGGCAGCTATATCTAATTCAAAACAGAGATTGATTGGGATAGATACCGCATTGATACTCGGGGAAGCCTACCAGGATATGCAGATACAATTTGTGTCTTGATGGCGTTAGTCTGGAAACTGCGAGTATCGCATACATGCAACCGAAGTTGCGCTAGTCCTCGATCCCAACTGACTGTTACTTCTCTCAAACAACGGCTAACTCTATTGCTATATACTATTGCAGTAGTCAGGCTGCCGCATGATTGATTAAATGCGATAGAAGGTCGCTCCGCATACTTTACAGTGGAGATAGGACCATGGTCAGCTGAGTGATCACGTGATTCATTTGGTAGTCTCTTTGCAATGGATTTCCTTGCCTTTGATAGGAAGAGTCATCATTAGGATAGTTATATTTGAATATAATTTTCGTGGCAATTCTATGGCTATGATCAACGCTTGCTTCTCATGGCGCAGTGAGTCAAACGTGCATATGGTCCAACAGTCTTCGATCTCGATTTCGCGAGGCTGCAGTTGAACTTCCGAAGAGTGGACCGCGGCTTACTAGATTAATCACGCAACACTCATATGGAGCAGACTTCCGACCTTAGAATCATAGAAGCGTATCACGAGACCTTTATGATGGACCGAGGTCCCGCGCTTATGGTCATATGCCAGGTTCTCGCAGCTATCAAGAATCTCTATCCTGCAGCAAGGAATCATCAAGGTGACTTTCTGTGCACCCAATAACGTTTGAGAAGGCTAGAGAGTCTACTCCTAGGAGATACAATGCGCGAGCGGCGACAGTGTCCATGTTAGACCAAGCATGCCAGTCACATGACAAGCAAATCCGCAGCTCCGTCTCGGGAGCAAGCTTCCGAACATTACACCAACGATTATAAGTTCAATGCCACCAAGACGCTGACACAAGCAGATCATGTCACGAACAAAGCATACGTCAACTATTAAGGAAAAATCATCGTAATTGAAACCAGTGGCCGACTTATAGACCGAGAGACCTCCATCGAGAGAGACAGAAAGCTAGCCAGTGCGCAGCAACTATACCACCACAAAGTCCACAATCTGCCGAGTCCTCCATCGTTCGACTGCAATCATGCAGCAGACCCTCCTCCGATTGAAAAAGAAACCGTTAACGCCCCCATGATCCTGCCCCATTTTTTAAAAGAAAAACAAAGGAAAAGGAAGGTCCGTCCAGAGACTAAAGGGCTGTGCCCTTGAAAACAGTGTGAGCTTAAAGTCAAGCTCGATCAACACCAAGTGGTGACTTACCATTTCGAATCCAGACTCAGAGCTTGTGACGGAGATTAGTTCTCGTCGTCACTGCCCGTCTCCCTCTTGATCGTCGTGTCCTCGCTGCGGGACCGCTTGACGACCTCCCTTGGTGTGAGCGCGGGTCGGTGAACCATCTTGATGCGAGGGCCTACCGATTCTTGACGAGCCTTGCCCTTGCGGGACTTGCCCGCCAAGGGAGAGCCGGCGACGTTGTCGTCGCTTGTCTTGGCTGGCAACATATCCCGGTCCCTGACCAGGGGATATGTTGCCAGTTCGGCCTGGGAGACCACGATGACTGGGTGCCCCTTGCGGAGCATCTCCGTCGTCATCGCTGGATTCAGTGTTAACATCATTAAACGTCCGTATTTATCGTCGAAGTACCAACCAGACATGAGGGTATCGCTCGTCGTCTTGATCTGCTCGTCCGTGGAGCCGTCGTTCATCATGTCGCGAAGGTACACCACGCGGGACAGGGGCCAGCTCAGGCGATGCTCAATGCAGTACTCGACGCAGATGGTGAATATGCCGCCTTCACCAGCCGGAGCGTACTTGGTCAATCCACGGCAGAGCGCCAAGATGTCGCAGTCGAATGGTACGGCGTACTCCTCTGGCCGAATGACGCAAAGAGCATTGGCTTCTTCGTCATCTGCATTCATGAACGCTTCCTTGGTCCTATCGTGCCAATCTTGTCCATGGGTCTCGATGCCGCGACGAATGGCAGTGTTGATCTTGATCGAGCAAGTGTTGGCGAGGTACCTTGGGGAGATATGGCGATGACCGTTCAAGATATTGGTGATATATGTCGGAGTCCAACCGCGAGAGCGGAGGCGCAAGGCGACCACAGGGCGAGCCACGGATGAGAAGAAGTAACTAAAAGAGTTATTACATATACTTCCTTTGAAAGATTGAGAAACTTGCACAATCATCTCTCCATCGGAGATTGGGAAATTCTCAGGCAACTGAACATATGTTCCGACGACCATATTGTTCAAGTTGTGATAAGGGCGCTTGACAGGGCCGTGACCGAGAGACAAATTCTGGTTAGCAGCAGATGATCCTTCACCAGGGTCATACTGGGCACTAGCAGACGGATTGCGATAGCCAACGTTGTTGCCGTGGTTGGAGGGGACTCCACCGGTAGCTACTGGGCGAGGCAGATCTTCATTATTCTGGGTAGCAGCGCCAGGTTGAGTGCTCATGCTGTTGACTTGACCTCGAAGAGCCTGCAAGTCTGCGTGCATGCACTCGATGGTCTTGTAAAGGCATGAGATTTGGGCTCGCTGATATACAACTAGATCAGTCAGTGGATGGTTGTCAACACTAAGAATTCCGCTTACCCTGAACCCCTAGAGCATTATACTCTGCCTGAGTAGGAATCGGTTGTGGTGGAGCGCTACGAGGCCATTGTTGGTCGTACGTGGGGCCATGCGCGGGATTGATAGCAATGCTTGGAGGGCGATCTGTTGGATATTAGCGAAAACAATTGTCAGCAGAGGAGTAGCCGTCACTTACTGATGGGCTGGAATCCAGAGTTCTGTGCATTGAACGTGTACGGATTAGGACCCATGCGAAAGGGACCTTTGGTGTCATTGTCAGTCTTCTTATAGGCGTCCATGGCTTGGGTTTCTAGAAGAGGAAAGGGTGGAGGCTTGTGGGCGGTTGTACCGTAAACACCTTGAGGTCCGTTGCGGCTGGACTGTTGCTGAGCAGAAGCAGTTGCTATGACAGCGATGTTAGCGTAAGCGAAGGAGACGAGCGCCGAATTGTCCGCTCTATGACGTAGAAGGCATAATTGCTTGCGGAAAGACTTCTGCTTACCCTGAAGGTGAGGGTTACCCGGCGGAGCTTGAGCCTGTTGGTGTTGAGAGGAAGCGAGAGCTGCGCGGGTAATTGCCGACATAGGATGGTCATGAGCCCGGAAAGGTGCGCGAGGAGCCTCTTGTTCTGACTCTGGAGAGTCCTTGAGCAGCGACATAACCTCTGGCTGGGCCATGGCAGGCTCTGCAGACTGGTGCTGCGGTGCAGAAGTCATCGGAAGACTAGTAGAAGGGCCAGGATTGAAGTCGAGAGCCATAGGTGTGATATCTCGAAGAGGGTGGCGGCGCTCTGTTTTTTGATCAGGCCCAGGGCGGTCACTGTTCTCAGTCGTAGCGCGCTCTTCGAGACGTCGAGCAGAAGGGTCGTTGCTGATAACCCTCGGAGCCAAACGATCGGTGAGGCAGAGACCGATGACAGGAAGGGTGTGCGTATGGTTGTTAGACATTTGACGATTGTCGGCCATACGTGGGAAAAGGTTGAGAGACAACTTCGACAGTAGTCGAAGCAGGTTGGGTATAAAGAGATTGGAGAGGTGGAAGGTGATTTCGAGGGAGAGAAGTAGAGGGGGGAGGGCCGAGAAGCTTCTAAGTAGGTGAAGGGAGCAGGGCCAGCAGTAGTAGATCACTGGCGTGGATCACCGCGCTAACCCGATTTGGTTGGGAGCTGCCAAAGTGAAGGCGCTCGCGTTCACTCGGGACGCGTTCGACGACCGAGTCGAGGGCCGCAGATGCGAAAGACGCGCGAATTGGCAAACGGCCGACGTAGGACGCGTTCTATCCCTCAGATCCAGTGAAAGTAGCGGCCATAGAACCGTCCTGTAGAGTAACCACCCACTGTCATCTGGTGTGCTGCTTTCTTGGTGTTTTAAAATGCCTGTATCCGTTCGAAGCTTGGTCAAAGCAGCATTTCAATGCTTGTAATTCTTGACCAGTGTTCCTAACTTTACCATGCAACGCCACCACACACAGGACCCTAGCCAATTGGGGCCGCTATGAACACTGCTTCGCACTCTAAATATAGAGTGTTTAACACCCTGGCTCTTGAGGCCAAGCAGTGGTTTAAGGGGATTGATATTTCAGTGTGAATGTCCGACGAGTCTGATGAGGATAGCAGGAGCATGCAAGACCTCGACTGAGCAAGCAAACTCCCAAGCTCTTAAAGCACACATCTGTTAGGGCTTTTCAAGATAGGTCCCACTCTTTCAACACTCCAGAGAAAGGGTGATCAGCCCATGATGACCCACATCCAGCCTGCTCTTGATATCCAGATCTGCCATTAGGAAGCCCCACGGAGACCATTCGGGGACAGCAACGACGAGCAACATGTCTCTATATTAGGAAAGTCGGAACCGAGTTCCAATCCAAAAGTTCGTCCACGAGAGCCAGAATCCACAAACGAACCGATACTGAGGTAGACGGAGACGCAGGATCCAGGTCGACATTGAGCTATCAAGAGGAGGAGTTCTGTAATCGTCGGGTCATGTTATCATTCACACGGTCCTGGCCATGGAGTATATAACAATGCCCATGGCCTTTGGACACGGCTCAAAGTTCATAAGGAGGGCAGTCGCAGCCAGGATTGCGACCACACCACCGGACACGATGGCAGAGAACGCGTTGTGATCGCAACGCCCCCCGATAAACGGAGGATTGAATGAGGTTGTATCTTTGAGAAAGGGAAAGGAAGAAGAGCGGGAAAGGATTAAAAAGAGGAGGAGCGACGTGTCGAAATCAACCCCACCAACCGAGCCGCTAGGTAATTTGTGGATAGCAGCCGCGCGTCGAGCGGGGAGAAAAGGGAAGCAGCAGCTGTGATTGGGTATTCAAACTCATAGGTGAGTAAAGCTGTCCATTTTATTGGTTGTTATATCGGTCAATTTTGAGTTCAATTATAATACTCCGGTGAGACAGATCGCAGGTGATTTTTGCATATATCATTTGCATAAAATGTAAAGATCAGGATTTCCCAAGTAAGTCCAGATAGGGACCGCACTACCTTCCATACATGGAAATATCGCCGCAATCAACATCATTTGAAGCCTTCAGACATGATTATGCCGCAATGAAAAGTTCCGAACTCTCCCTTGACACATGACCACCGCGTTTCCTCGTGGAAACCTTCTGGACTCATCGGAACTGCCGTTTCCCTCAACTTTTACTCCAGATTCTTCATGGCCTGACGCTTGTTCACCTCTCCGACGACCCACTGCAGCAACTCCTTGATGCTGCCCCCCCCGAAAACCAATGTTTGCGGCAGTCTTACATCTAGCTCCTTCTTTGCCCAGCTCACAATATCACTGGAAATCAAGCTGTCGATGCCCAGATTCAGCAGGCTGACCTCATCATCTGTATCCTTCATATCTGACCGAAGCAACGCACCCAAGCGCTTCAGAAATGAAGTGCGAATAGACTGATACAGCTTTCCCTCAGCTGCTTCCGGGGTAGTACTTGGCGAACTGGGTCTTGTTGAGCCACGCTCATTCACTGTCTCGCGGAGAGGAGCTGACTGAACTGACGTTGATTTGGAGCTGGGGACATGAATCTGTGCGAAGAGTGGATATTTGGCGAAAGGTAGTCGAGTGAGCATATCCGAGTCGATATTTCGAAGACCCGTGATGATCTCGGGATTCATGCCTGATTCCGGAGAGCTGGCCAGAATAGCCTCTGCGAAGATCTGGATGAGGTCGCGTTCGGAGATGGGATAAAGTGCCATTTTACGTAAGTCTTCCACGCTCAGATTAGTCGAAAGAAGGGCTTGTGAGGCATTTGTTGTACTGCTTCGAGCGTCGCGCGTTATCAAGCCCATTCCAGTCACTCGGCCGAGATGCACGACTGAGGCTGGAAGCCCGATGCTGCGTCTGTAATTTGCGAGTCCCACCATGAAAGCATTGCCAGCGTTGTAGTTGGCCTGCCCGGGGTTTCCTAGTATATATGCGATGCTTGCCGTCATGACGAAGAAATCAAGTCCTTCGTCTTCAAAGACTTCGTGAAGATTCAGGCATCCTTTAGCCTTGACATCGACCACCATTTGGAAGTCTTCAAAGGACATGTTGGCGAATGCTGCATCTCGTAGAACTACTGCCAGATGAATGACACCCCCAATGGAAGGCATGACAATGTTGCCTCTATTCTTCCCAGCTTTCGCTTCGAGGATCATATCGCGAATCGAGTGCGCATCTGTGACATCCAATGCGTGAAGGTGGACAAACACACCATCCCTCGATTGATCTTCAGCCCAATTTGCGAGACTAGAGGGGTTGCGGCTCGCTAGGATGATGAATTTGGCACCAGCGCAAATCATCCATTCTACCAGCGACTGAGCAATATCGCTGGTACCGACGACGAGATAGGTCTTATCCGGCTTGAATTGAACTGCGAGATCCGCACACTGAATCGAAACCGGAATGTCTTCATCCACAGTCCAGTCAATGATAGCTTCAGAGGGTAGCATCGAGGATCCAGCAATGTCCTTGGCATGTACAGTGACCACTTCCGTACTCTTGTACACGTCTGGCGAGATTTTTTCGAAGCTCGCACAATACTTGGATAACATAGATTCCCATTGTGCATCGGACAGATCAATGCTATCATAACTTGAGGAGTAATGTTGGAAGATCGTATCCGCATCTCGGGTAATAGTTGAGTTACTAACCATGGAACAGACCCGTTCGAATAAAATCTTGTCTTCAGGCCGTCCAGATATGTTGATGACAACATTCGTGTCCTTTGGTATTGCACTTCGTAAAGTCAACTCCAAGCAATCCTTGTCGATGAACGCTGCTCGATGTAGTTCGAAACTGGGTTCACTGGTGATGAACTCCACTTTACGGTCAATAGCAGATGCTTTAATCTGTATCAGAGTCATAATCAAAGCGTCGGACGAGAAAAGCAGAAGGTTTCCCCTAGGCCGCATCATGTTGAGAGCACGCTCAGCAACGATATTGGCTGCAAAGGCGCGCAAGAGACATTCCCAACGTAAGATTCCGGGGTTGTAGGGGCGGGTCGCATAACGTGGAATGCGCATTTGAGACTTGTTCGACTCTGCGAATAAAATTGCATGCGTTCCATCACGCAACATTCCTATGCCAATCGCAAAATATCCCGCTTTCCCGGCCGTGATCGAGATCGTAGTAGAATAACGCATCCTGACTTGGACTTCCCCCTTGTCGGGGGCGTGTTCAAGACTATGAGAAATCTCTTGAAAAATGTACTGTGCTTTTCCAGAGGAATCGTATCGATATAAGACTTCGATTGGCGTGGACAAGGTTTTTGCATCCCTGTGAATCTGTCGATGCTGCGAATTGTACCGATCGTTTGCGCTAGACACATTGACAATATAAGGCGAGAGGAATCGACCATTTTCTATGGCAAGTTCTGTTGGTGGTGGGAACAGAGTATCTTTGGAGATACCCTGGATGAAGCAGTGTCCTTGCATCTGCCACCTTAGCAAACTCTCACTGAGGTTGTCAGCCGTTTCGGAGTTGATTCGGTCTACATCTAGAAAGGCTAAACGAAGGTCTCGTATTTCACGGCCAACCGTACGTCCTAATCCAACCATCATTTGCATGTAAGCAGTATCCAGGTCCGTGGCTGCCTTCCGCCCTTTGGTAACCCAGAGGACATCGGTTGCTTCAGTGAACAGTTTCTTAAGAGCCGCAAATTTGAGAGAATCCATGGTCTTGAATAAGGGTGCATCGAGCTCGACGAGACAGACAACAGTATGAGGCACAGTTGTGTCGTTGATGGCATCGAACGTCGTGACTTGGCTAATTGTTGAGAATGAAGGTGCTAGATGCTCGATGACTTTGGAGCACAGTTGATGATCGCCGCCAACGATTAGGACGCCCTCTGTGCACTTGACCGTATTGTGATGAAGTGGCTCTCGGAACTTCATGACCTCTTCGTTCAACGCCTGGGAATAAAATACTCGGTACGGACAAGGAAAGTTGTTACGCCCTGGTGTGATGAGCTCAATTCCTGAGAAGCCAGAGGCCTTCAAATGTGAGTTCCACTGTGCTTCTGTCAGTCCAGGAGTCCATGTACTATTAGTCTCTCGTTCCCGCCACCAATCTTCATGTGCCGCTAGGGAAAACATCGTTCCCATGCATGTGTTCGTCGATATTTCCGAACAAATTAGAAAACCTCCTGGTCGGAGGAGCGAATGAAGTCGTTGTAGTATTAGGATAACGTCTACCGAAGCGTAGAGAAAATTGGATGCAATGATGATTTCGTAAGTGTTTGCTGCGAAACCCTGTTCTAGAGGATCTTGCTCTATATCCAAGATTCGGAAATGTTGTTTATCGGTGAGGCCTCGAAACCCGTTCCGAGCGCTCTGTAACATCGCCGGAGAACTATTTGTGCAGGTGTAACTTGCGTAGAGTGTGTTTTCTAGGCCGCTGGAGGTTGATATATCGCTTCCAATTTCCAGAATGTGCATTTCGCGGGACCGATTTGTAAGGGCCTGTAAGAACCACGAAATCCAATGATCTGTATGGTGTAAACCGTTAGACTGCTGAAAGCCTTCAATAAGGGTATTGTCCCTGGAGAGTATTGATCCCACCGTTTCTTGACTCGAGATGGCCATCTGGTATGCATCATTGAGATGATTGGCGACATGAGCATTTGGATTGTCCAGGTTCTCTGCCAGAAGTGCTAGAATGTCTTCATCAGCGTCGTTGAGCCACTCCGGCTTGACGTGTTTATTCAGACCCAGAATAGCTTCTGCCACTACCCACATGGAGAGTTCACATAAATTCTGCATGGACTTCCCAGATCCTTGTATGAGATGAATGGGTGAGTCGGCAAGCATACGGAGGTAGTAAAAGCAAATCCGCTCTACTAGCATGGCGTTCTGGCGTTGGCTAGGGGTCATTGCGAATATTGGTTTTAGGGACAGATGATCCGGAGCTTGTGGTAGCCACACAATTTGCGAAAACATGGCTACATCATCGGCGGCGGTTGTCGTCTGAAAATGCGACGTCTTAAAGCCGTCCATCTGGATGATGCCTTCCCCACCGGTACCACGGATAATTCCTGCAAATTCGTGGAACCCATATTGTTGTGTATCAAAGGCAAGCGCGTGTTGCGAAAGGGTGATCTCGCGGTATCGGGCAGGAAAGATCTTGACTGAGGAAACCGATGAAGGGACTCGGAAACCGGGCATCGCAGAGTCCCCGGGGAAGGAGAGCGCTGCGAAGCAGCTTTGGAACAGCGCATCAAGCAAAGCTGGATGAAATATCATCTCGCTCTTGGCCACCTTGATTTTGCCAGTGGCAAACTCCATACATCGTTCCAAGTCAATGAGAGACCGGAATGGGCCTGCCCAGCCATAGCCTAGATCGGCCATGGTGCTGTAGAAGTGATCCAGCGGAACGGAAGAAAGTCCCGAGCGCCGAGGCAGCTGAGTGGGCTGGAATCGGTCGCTGTCCGTGCCAAAGCGAACAAGTACCTTGCCATGGGCTGCAGTATTCAGTTCATCGGCCCTTTGATCCCCACAAAAGTCAACGTAGAACTCGGCCGTCGCCTGCGCCGATGTTGAGGCGATGTTGTGAAACGTCAAAATAATCTCGATCGGGTCATCTTCGTTCTGGAACACGATAGGAATCGCCCAGGTCAGGTCTTTCACCTCGATCATCTGAATATTGCGCGTCTGCCAAAGTTGCTGAGCAGCTGTAGCAACCATAACAACGTATGCGGCTCCGGGAAATACTGGTTCTCCATGCAAGGTATGTTCCATAAGCCATGGGACATCTCTGGAGGAGAGAAATCGCCGCCACCTGTGTTCGTGCGATGCTCCCATAGCATCGGCATATCCAAGAAGTTCGTTTGGCGGTGTCGTTGACCGAAAGCGGTTACGAAGAAGGCGGCTCTCCCACCAGTATTCCCTATCGTGCTGCCATGCATAAGACGGCAAATCTCTCACAAGCTGCGGCTTCGGTCCCCCGGATAAAATTTTGTCGTAATTGGTCAGATCGACCGCTGCACGACCGAGCCGGCTCCAGACAAATCCCAGGGACTCTGAAATTGAGAGAATCGAATTGCATCCGCGTTGCAGAAGCGTGGTGTGAATATTCTTTGCCGAGTCGCCAATGATTTGCGCTAAAGGCTGCTGAAGCGTTGGATGAGGGCCAATTTCGATGATCAAATCTAGCGGTGGTAACTCGGAAACAGCCGTCTGTATGGCTTGAGAGAATTTGACTGGCCGAACAAGATTCTCTACCCAGTATGATCCGCGTAGATCCTGGTCTGCGAGCATGATACGTCCTGGATAAACGCTTGAGAACCATTTTGGATATTCATCTGACGGACCGGATACCAACGGATCAAGACATACCAGTGAATGAAGATAAGGCATGGTACAGGGGCCCATGTGATGTGAGTGGTATGCTTTGTCCACTTCAAGTCTTCGTGCAAACTTATTTTGCAATGTCAACTCTTGAAAAATTAGATCAATCGCGTCGGCATCTCCGGAAAGAGTCGTAATGGTGGCACTATTAAATGCGGCTATAACGACACTGTTATGGTATTCGAAGCGGTTGCACAAATCCTCCGCTTGCTCCGCAGTCAAATAAGTCACAAGCATCGCGCCTGCTTGGCCTCGATTCCCTATTGCGTGGTCAGAATGTAGGCCACGATAATACGCGACCCGGATGGCGTCCTGTGCGGACAGAAGTCCTGCGGCATAAGCCGCACCAATCTCGCCCGATGAATGGCCGACAACGGCCTGAAGTTTGACTCCTGCACTTGATAGTAGATCGACAAGAAGAATTTGGATGGCTGCCGTGAGTGATTGCGCAATAGTAGCTTCATTGACACGCGTGTCAGCATCCGCGGCCATTAGCTCTTTCTGCAACATCCAAGCTGGACGATCTGCTTCAGGCAAGGAAGCGAGGGCATGGTCAAGCTTCTCAAACACTTCGCGAGCGAAGCTTGAAGACTCAACAAGCTCTTGGCCCATTCCTGCCCATTGAGCTCCTTGTCCTGTAAAAACGCCCAAGATGCGTGGCTCAAGTCGTTCCATATGTGGCACTGTGAATTGAAATGCTTTAAGCTCAGGCGCCTCCGCCGGGAAACCAGAAGTCGCTTTTGCAAGTTTCTGCCGGAGATTCTCCACAGAAAGTGCCGAGACCGAATACCTGAAAGGGAACTGCGACCTTCGCTGCTGCAAAGTCCAGGATAGGTCTCGGAGGGATAAGGAAGACTTTGGTTTGCTGAGATGCTCTTGGTAGTCCTTCAACGCGGAGAGTAAGGCCCGCTTAGATCTCGCGGAAAAGACGAAAGGCGTGAACACGGGAAGTTGAGCTGGACGAGAAGAGATTTCACGAGCAATGAAAGAATGAAGGCTATCATAGCTCTCGATGATGATGTGGACATTGCTTCCACCAAAGCCTACATAGAGTTAGCAAGAGTCATGAGCGGGTCATCGGGTAAGAACAATTTACCGAAACTGTTGATTGACGCTCGTCGGGGACGTCCTACGAAGTTTTCTGGCCAAGTTTGGGTTGAGGTAACCAACCTGAGATGTTTCGTGAATGGTGCCACAGTCGGATTCATTAGACTGTAGAGCAGATTAGGTGGAAGAAATCCATGACGCACAGCAAGGCTGGCTTTAAGAAGCCCCGCCAATCCGGCAGTGCCTTCTGTATGGCCAATGACCGTCTTAATCGAGCCAATGTAAAGAACTTCCTCTTCCGCAAATTGCTTGTCAAGCGGGAAGAATGCGTCACGTATGGCCTCGGCTTCTATAGGATCGCCAATCTTTGTGCCAGTCCCGTGCGCCTCAAAGTACATAGGCCTTGATGATGCTTCCGTAGGGTCAAGTCCAGAATTTCGGTAGGTCTTTCTAATTAGGTCTGTTTGTGCAGTTGCGCTTGGCATTGTAATCCCTTTCGTATGCCCGTCTTGATTGGTGCCAGTCTCGCGGATGATTGATTCGATTTGGTCGCCATCTCGGATTGCTTCATCGAGTCGTTTCAAACAAACTACTGCGACACCTTCTCCTTTGGCGTAGCCGTTGGCAGATGCATCCCACATCTTGCTTTTGTGAAATTTAGCCTTGAATGCGGTCGAAGAAGATTGGTACCTCACCTTTGCCCATCTGGACTCGCCATACTCATCCTAGTCAGAGAAAGACATTCCGTAGTCGCAAGATTCAAGTTGGTGCCACATGCGAATACAACATTTGACTCCCCTCGGCGCAGCGAGGATACACCCAAATGCACTGCCAACATACTCGACGAACATGCCGTGTCAATGGTCATGGATGGGCCTCGAAAGTCGAAAACATATGAAATGCGGTTCGAGGCCATGGATCGTGATGTGCCGGTGCTCAAGATTTGCCCTGATGCAGCTTGGGGGTCATGGTTTGCGTTGTCGTAGTATTCACAGCCCATCATCCCAACATATACGCCTGCATCGGAACCTCGTAGCTCTTCCAGCGTCAAGCCGGAACACTCAATGGCTTCGTAGGTACATTCGAGCAAAAGTCGCTGTTGCGGATCCATTGTTTCTGCCTCAGCAGGATGAATGTTGAAGAACTGAGCATCAAAATGTCGGATATTCTCTTCCAAGAAATAGCCTGCTTTGGTCTTTGATGCGCCATAGAGGCCATCTGCGCGATACGTACCTTCCCATGCGTATCGATCGCGGGGAACATCTTTGAGGAGATCTCGAGGTTGAAAGAGCAGCTCTAAGAGCTTCGAGGGGCTGGAAGCATTGCCTGGAAACCGGCAAGCAGTCCCAATGATTGCAATTGGTAGTGGCGAGCCGGAAGCCATAGGGACTGAATCGCGGAGTGGGGCCACTAACTTCTCTTAACACTTCGAGGGACGATTTGCAATTTTATAAAGAGTCCATAGAGTCAAGATTGGAGAATGATGGGAGTGCCTTGTGTCAAGATGAGAATTTTTGGAGCAACCTCTGCTGTTGCGGGAAGCAATCATATAATGAGGGGGGACTTAACTAGTCTTGAAGCTCCTTTATCATGGCAGAGCCAATGGTTGAGGCACGGGTTCTGACGGCTGTGCTGCTCTTGTGATTCCCCATGGTGGTCATCCTGGCGTCGGCTGTCATTCTGGTGTCTGCAGTCGCTTCCATGGACAATGCCAAGTGCGGTGTGGGGTCTTCTGGTACATCCCTATCGGGGTTTAAGTCCGAGGTGTATGATAGCCACAACCTCCGAGAATTCCAATGCCAACACTGCCTGCATGAGTTGAACAGTGGCTCTGGATCTGAAGCGCGGTGAAGGCCTCTACACATCGTTGAGAGCCGAGCTGTCTTCAATCCAAACTTGCGTTAAGCGCCGAGGATAGCCTGCTTCAATGTTAGTGACATGTAGTCCGTCCATGCATGCAATGAGCCGTACTCCAGCCCTATCGCCTAGTGCTCAGTGACAAACACTCGCGCATGGTAGAGCCACTGCTATCTATAGCGCGATCCATGTGCGTGGCATTTCTGCAGCGAAGATCACTGGCAATCGAGCCCATCGCGCGTGGGGATCTGGTCAGTTGAACAAACAGTCGGCCGACATATGGACCTGATAGCGAAGAAATCCCAAAAGACGCATTTTGTATCGGTGACGCCATGGGGTATCTATGACAATTACGAAAAGTCGATGACATCATCGGAGACGAATAGAGGGAGAAGGTGAAGGCACACACAATTGAGTCAGTGTTGGGCCCTGGTGGACTCTAATTGAACCTCCGATGAGTCTCCGAGCAGCGGTTTCGCCAATCGCGGCCCGCCGCCTGGGCGGAAAGCGATGCGCAAGCGAGCAGCCGAAGCTCGGCACCTCGGCACCTCGGCACCCTGATAGGTAACACCTATTCACGTGACAGTCGAATATGACGAGTCGCTGATCCGGAGTGCAAAAGAGGGTGCTTCTGACTCTAATTCCTATTACACCCTTTCACATACTCTGTCCAACACAAAGAGCAGTTTTGTTCCCTTTCATTGCCATACTGTTTATGCAATGCAAAATAAATTCATGGTGTAGGCATGCTCGACCAATTTCACCGGTCCCGCTAAATGCAGGTTATAACGTACTAAAAAAATTGTCCGATCTTGCTTTACCAAAGTATATAAACTCTACGCATCGGGCTCTTGTCCAGGATGATTCGATCACTTAGCCCAATGTATGCACTCGAGACACAGGATACGAAATCATTTCACGATCTCGACCATATAGCCGGGAAAGTTGAGAACGCGGGAAAGTTGAGAACGCGGGAAAGTTGAGAACGCGGGAAAGTTGAGAACGCGGGAAAGTTGAGAACGCGGGAAAATTGAGAACGCGGGAAAGTCACAACCATTAGATTATCTACGTATGACCACAAGTCCACCCAAACGCAGAAACGCTCATGAGAAAAACGCCCCGGATTATGATCAAGTTCATCCTTATCCCATGCTCTCACCCTCTTGAAACCAGACTAAATGATGTGGTCATTCTTCTTCCTATCATCCTCAGTCAGCAGCCCCGTCTTCCCCAATACCCTCATGACCCTCTTCTTCAATGGAGACAAATCAAACAACTTCTTGAACCCCGCAACCCTAAAGCAGTAATAAAACGCAATAGCGATGAAAATGTTGAACACAATGTAGACCCACACAAGGCCGAAATTGCGCCAGCGCTCGTCATACGATATGCTCAGCCCGCTGAGGAACTGGTCCGAGTTTCGTAGAGGGCAGTACTGGCACTGCGACGTCGCGTCCGAGTTGAAAAGCCGCCCCCCTGCTTGTTCGGCGTAGGGGCCGAGGTACTGTCCGCACGTTTGGCCAGAGGGTGGGTTGATGACTGCGAGCTCGTTGTTTGCGCAGTTGACCTCGCGGTCAGCGTTTGCGCTTGCAGCAACACCCGAGACCCAATAAGTGAGTGGCGAGACGCGATACATGAAGACCCAGAAGCCGGGGAGGTTGGACGGCCTAGTGTGGTTAGTGGCGGGAACGTGAATCAATGTGCGTGTGCGTGAGCGAGACTTACGATTGGATGACGCCGTTGAAGATCAAGGTCATGCTGAACAGGAACGTGGCGATGCTACCGGCGGTCTCGGCATCAGGGAGCCCGGCGATAAGCGCGTGCGCAAAGGTCGAGGCGAAGACGAAAAATTGGATACAGAAGAGAAGCACGAGGCCTTGTCGCTCGGATGATTGGTGGGCGCCGTAAGTGGGGTAGTAGTAGGAGGCCCAGGAAAGGATACCGAGGATGACCTGCCATGGAATTTCAACGAGGATATTCGCCATCAAGAAGGCCTTCCATGAGTATGCCTTGGACGGTCTTTCGCGAACTTCGTACAGTGAACGTTGGCTGACGAAAAGAGGCATAATCTGGTCGTCGCGTTAAAGGCGCAATGCATGGACGGATGAGCGACTTACCTGCTGGACCAAAGTCGAGAAAATGGTCGTCAACATGAAAATGCTGAACAGCGCATTTTGCATTCCCTGGGCGCTGCTGTTTTGCTTGTAGAACGAGAACCCAATGAACAATGCTGCGAGTATGCCCAACAGCAACTTACCCCAAATGTAACTTGGGGTCCGCCAGTATTGCTGGAAAACTCTTTGCTGTACAAAGAACAGCTGTGAGCTGAGCGGCATGGCAAATTCGCGCAAGCCTTCCGGGTCGGACCCCGCAACTGCTTCATTCTTCTTCGCTTCATGAATCCGATCCAGCTCTTTTTGAACTTCGCGAGCTTCGGCGCTGTTCTTCCAAACTTCGTGCCAGTCTTGGGTTGCTTTTCCCTTGGAACCAGCACCGGCAATTTCGAGCATGAACTCGGCAGGGTTTTCGTCATCGCCGCAGTTTCGTGAACCATTATTTTCGAAATAATCAAGCAAGGTTCGAGAGTTCTGGCCGATGTCCCCAAAATAGACAGTTCTGCCTCCCTTGGCGAGGAACAAAAGCCGATCGAACGATTGGAAGAGGATTGAGCTCGGTTGATGAATGGTTGCGAGCACTGCCTGTCCGCTGTCGGTAAGTTTCCGTAGGAACGAGACAATGGCCCATGACGATTGCGAATCCAGACCTGTTCAATGGTTAGACATATCCAATTCGGGAGGTGCGGAACTTACCTGATGTGGGCTCATCCAGAAACAATAAGAGAGCAGGCTTCGCGGCGAGCTCGACACCAATCGTGAGAAGCTTTCTTTGCTCGACGTTCAGACCTTCGCCTGGCTGACCAACCACTGCTTCAGCGAAGTCCTCCATGGCGAGCATCTTGATCACATCTTCGACGTATTCGTACTTTTCCCTTTGGGATACAGACTTTGGCTGCCGAAGCATTGCACTGAAACGAAGAGCTTCGCGAACCGTCGAAGTTTCAAGATGCAGGTCCTGCTGTTGTACGTAGCCAGTCTTCCTCTGGAAACTCGGATCCAGGGGTTTCCCGTTCACAAGCATGTCACCAGTGATGACCCCAAACGACACACGTTGGGCAAGGACGTCCAAGAGAGTCGTCTTACCCGCTCCAGATACACCCATGAGTGCTGTGAGAGTGCCAGGTTTGACCCATCCCGATACCTTGTCGAGCAAAAGGCGCTTCCCTCCTTTTACAGGAATCTCGTAGTCGATGTCTCGCCAGGTGAAGATGTCCTTTTGAGGTGGGATGACTTCAATCTTGTCTTCCTGCTTCTCATGCTCGGTCTGAGTCAAAGAAGCGCCAGATTTAGATTCGGAATCACTGCTCTTGGTCTCGTTCATGTAACTGGGTACATGACCACGTCGAAAGACCAAGACCTCTGCTGTGGATGTCGTTGAAGAATTCATCTCTGTTCCGATCAAGTAAGTGACTAGGAAGAAGATTGTAAATGCAAAGATGAATCCGAGGTTACGCCAGACATGTGAATAGGTGTATCCATATGCTGATTGAACCCACGCGTCACCAGAGACGAAAGCCTGACCAGGAACGGAGCCAGGTACTGAACAGACGAATGTATCGCCAGTCACATCCGGGTATGCGGGAATGACGGAGGCACAGCGAAACATGCGTCCATGAACTTCGTTGACGAGAATGGCCTCGAATGCATAAGCGACAGGGTTGATGTAGGACAGCCACTCGAACCATGGATGCATATATGTTCGAGGCAGGGTGAATCCGGTGTAGATGACGATGACCAAGACGAGAACTCCGGCGCCGCTAAGTGCGGTTGACACCGTTTTCGTGAGCGCGGCGATGGTGCGAAAGATGCACGTCATACAGACCTGTGCGAGAAAATTGAAGAGGAAGAAGATGAAGAATTGAGATGGTTCGGTTCGTAACCCGGCCAGGAAATACAAAATGATGTTGAAGCAGGTCGCCGCCATGAACTTGACAGGCACTTGTCCTAGTTAGTGGAGGTTTACAATCATGATGCAGGTGGCTTACTATCCGTGAAGATACCCGCAAAACCCTCGACCCAAGGATGGTAAAGAGCATAAGACGCTTGCTTCTCAACGATTGGCCTTTGACTCTGCATATGGATTAGCTTTCTGCCTTGGGGCCTTGGTAACAACGTACATAAAGGCTGTTGATCTCGGTGATGGCCATGAGTGCATTGAGCAAGACTGCGAAGAAGAGGACAGAGCCCTTTGCGAAGAAAGCCGAGGTGTCATCCGGTGTGCCGTAGAAGACAGATCCTATAATGAGTGCCATGATTACCTGCCCAACCACGGATGTAATGGTTGCCGTCTTATCATTCCAGGTTCGTTGCGCGGACCGCTTCATACAAAGTCGAATTTGCATGGGAACCGAGAGAATGTAAGGTGATCCGGGTCGAGTATGTTTTGCCTGATGCTCGCGATGCGTCACCTGGAACTCGTTGAGAGCTTGCCCGTCAGAAAGATCGGCATCGCTCGCCGCCATTTCCTTGTGAAGGCTGGCGTACTCTTTGGAAGACTTCCAGTACGCAACGAAGTCGTCGGGGGTCCGCGGCACTTTGTTCTCGTACCCTGCGCGAGGTTGTCGCTCGGACGGATTGGTCACGCTCGTGAGGAAGTCGCCGGTTGTTTGTCTGGCAGGACATTCCCATCCCATGTCGATAAAGTATTGCCTCGCTTTGTTGGTTGGTCCGAAGTAAATTTCACGACCGGAGTAGAGAACGATAGCTTTGTCGAAGACGTCGTAAATAGCCTGGGAAGCTTGGTAGATTGCAACGGCATGGCACATGCCAGCTGCTTTCGCACCGATCCTCAGCCCGTTCACAAACTCCAAGGCAGAGGCTGAATCGAGACCCCGGGTGCTATTATCCCATGCGCCAATTGCAGAACCTGCAACTGCCATCTCGGCGATCGAAACTCTTTTGCGCTCACCTCCGCTGACGCCTCTGACATAGTCATTGCCGACCTTGGTGTCGCGGGTATGCATCAAACCAAACAGATTCATCATGACTTGAGTGATGAGTTCGATATGATGTTTGCGTGTGATGTCTTGGACTCGTCGACTGGGCGTGCGAGCGGCAGCAGCGAAGCTGAGGGTCTCCCATACGGTCAGGTGGGGAAAGTGTTTGTCGACCTCCTGGTTGTATGCGACTTCTCCCTTGAAATGCTTCATCATGTCTTCTTGGGTTATGCCTGTAACTTTCAGTAGCCGGTAGAAGGCGGGTTGGAGGCGCTCCTACCGTTGTAGTGAATACTGGAGCCTTCATTGACGTGAAGTCCATGTGTCTGACCAGTGATTGCTTTCAAAAAGGTCGAACAACCGCTTCCCGGACGGCCAAGAACGATGAGCAGCTCACCAGCGGCAACCGTGCCCTCGAAGTCTCGCAAGATACTCTTCTCCGGCTTCTTCCCGAGACTGAAGTGCTCGCCCAGACGGAATGGGAGCATGAGTGGATCGGAAACGTCCTTTTGGAGTTGCAGCGCGCTGCCAGATCCCGACACATTGAGGTCCCTGAAAGTGAAGCCTGCCTGCCTGGTCGCGATTCCCTCATCATGAATGAGCTTGACGAACATGCGGGTCCATTTGTACATGTCAAACTCTGGCCTCGTGGGATCCAGTACTGGGTCACCAAGACTGACACCAGCTAGCGTATCTAGCCGCGCCAGATTCGATGAACCAGCAACTGAATTGGTTCGTGATATCCCACTGTTTCGTGTATACGTCCTCGAGGCAATCTTGCGAATGGCTTCAGCGACTTCAGGATCGAAAGGGAGGTCTTCGTCGCGTTCTGACAGGGTTCGGGTGGCCATGGTACGTTCCCCAATCGGCGCATAGGTGAAGCCCTCGTCGGAACTGGTATCTGCGGACATTGCGACAGACGGAGCGCCATCATTGTGTCGTAGCGGCGGTTCATCGCTCGTGTGGGGTTGGGTGGTCATGGTCAGGTAGAGCGCGAATGCGCGAATGCGCCTGTCTCGAGTATGAATATGTTGCAGGCAGCGAAGCGATCGGAGCCAATTGACAGCAGAGCGAGATGTGACGGTTGCGTAAAAGTAGATTGAAGGCAGATGAGAGGATTTGATGAGGATTACTTAAGAGAGAGCGTGAGGCTCATCTATATGGAGTATTATTAGGGGCCTCATGTTGTTCGGGGGCGCACGTCGTGAACCAATGGCTTGCCCGGGTCGTCCGTCACTTGCCCGGGGGTTGAGATATCCCATTTGATGACGTCCAGGGCAGCGAGCCCAGAGCTATGTCCCATTCCGCCCGGGTAGACGGTAGCATAGCTGGGCAAGAATGGGGAGTATCGAATACAATGGCCATTGGCTCGGGTATCTCGTTGAGCGCTGCCGAAAGGGACTGGTGTACGAGCCCGGATGCAAGTCCGTGCATAGAGATTGGCTTGAGAGCGCAGATGCAGTGATCTGTGCCAAGAGTCAAGGGTCTGCAACGATCTGCAGCATGGACTCGTACGAACACCTACCGGGGCCGTGTGCAAATACTGTCGCTCCAACGTGTCGGTGAATTTGCGCCGCTGCTGTCGTGAAACTCGTCCGTGGGCATCGTCCAGAAGGCTTCTCGGTTGCGGAAGGCCAGCGTTCCCGCAGACAATCATTCTCGGGCCCGTCGGGCGCATCTCACGGACGGGATGCGGGCGGACGCCACCTCGTTTGCCCCTTCGGAAGCACAAGGCATCCAAGCCGAGCGTGGCTCCCAATGAGGCTGACAATGCGATGCACTGTGCGGCGGGGTTGACTAAGACGAGCTAGCCATGTATCCCGCTGAATAAGTTGTTCCGCTCCGCCCGGGACGAGATTTCCGGGAGCCGAGCAGCCTCGAGCAGCTGCAGCACGTTGACATGATGGGCCTCCCATCGCCCTGCAAATGTCCTTCGAAATCCTCGTCGTCGGCGCCGGTGCCATTGGCGCTTTCTACGCCTCCCGCCTCGCCCAACTCCCTAATGCCCACGTGTCCGTCGTCTGTCGCTCCAACTTCGCCGCCGTCAAGGCCAACGGCTTCCGCGTAATTTCGCCGCAGTACGGCGACTACACATTCGTTCCCGCACACACGTTCGCGAATCCAGACGAGGCACGGAAGAGTGACATACAATGGGACTACGTCGTTGTGAGCACCAAAGCGCTGCCTGACGTGAGCGATGACTCGGAGATACTCGAGGGACTGGTGTCGCAACGGACGGCCATTGTGCTGATACAGAATGGACTTGGTGTTGAGCTCCCGTATGCGAAACGCTTCCCGGATGCTGCTATCTGCAGCGCTGTCACCATCGCAAGCTGCGCCCAGCCCAGCCACGGCCACATCACGCACAACCGCTGGACGCGCATCAACAGCGGCCCTTGGTTACCACACCTCGACTCGGCGAGCGCGAAACCATCCGATGCGCGGGCAGTGCAGCTGAACCAAACATTCATGGCGCTGCTGAAGGAAGGAGGCATCAAGGACGCTGAAGCATACGATCATGCAAAACTGCAGCTGGTGAGATGGCATAAGATTGCCATCAATGCCTCGATGAACCCTTCTTCCGTCCTGGCTGGCTGTGTCTCCAACTATGCCATGTCCAACGACAAGGACATGGCTGAACACATCACTGGCGTTATGAACGAAGTCCTATCTGTCGCGCCCAAGATACTGGGCAGGCCATTTCCCAAAGAGTTTGCGACTGCCGAGCAGATTCTGCGCAGCACGCGCAAGAACACGAGCGAAAGCAAACCCAGCATGGCTCTGGACTGGGAGCAGGGCAAGACCATGGAGCTCGAGGTCATATTAGGAAATCCCATCAGGATCGCGCAAGAGCGAGGTTTCGAGCTACCGAGATTGCAGACGCTGTATGCTCTGCTGCGCATGGCTCAAGCGCATCGCGACCAAACCAATTCAAAGAGCAAAATATAACCTTTCACGCCTTGTTCCCTGATGTTGATGTTTGTATCCACGCTGTCCAACCAATTGTCACCATACCTCAGCCTCTCCCATTATAAGTAGGGTTGTATACACAAAATCGCCGCGCTACATCTTAGCCTACTACTTCCTTTCCCCGTAGTCCCTTCGCGTCCTTTGTCGTTCTTCTTTCTCTTTCGTCGCCCTCTGGCCTCTATTCTCAGCGTCTACGAGTACCAGCCCATTCTGAATCGTGGCAAAGGAGCCTAGGAGCAACTAATTGGCAATAGTCGCTCGAGAGCGTCGTGGAGTCCCGCATAGCTGGGTAAAGGACTCAATTATCCTCCACCGGATTCAACATGTCACGGGATTGCAAGAATGCACGCAAGATCTGCGGGCAAATCATGCCACACGAATGATTGCCTCGTTCGAGTCTTCAAGAAGTGGGTTGAGGGCTACTTCAAAGAGTCAGTGCACACTGCCTAAATTTCGAGGAGCTTTTCACGCTGGACGACTACCATGCAGGCGTTATTGGTTCGACACAGCCGTGTTCCAGGTCTCCGATACAAAGAAGATGTCCAGGTTGCTCGTAGAGACTGCAGGTCTACATATCGATAACCCATTCAGCAGCTCTTCAGTCCTACTTCCTAGATGTCGTCTCTTTCACTTCCTAGTCTTCTTCCGGCATGACACTTCTGAAAGTAGATAAATACGCGATCACAGGCTTTCACTGTCACTTCCACACAACCATATTACGCCTCTACGGCCTGCTTCTTTCTACCGACTGCAGCACTAACAATCGATTCGGTACTACTAGCCTCACGACCACATCAACCGCAATGGCCAACGATCCCGACCCTCCAACTCCGTCTAGCCCCACTCCGCGTCGTCGTGCCTACAATGAGAAGCTAGATCGGAACGGCAAACCCATTGGACGCCGTGGACGCCTTCCGTACAAAAAGAGCAAGCCAAACGACGCTACAATTGCTCCCGCTCGTGGTGGTTCGTCTCCCCCAGCATCACCACCATCCCCTATTCACTCTCCCCCAGCCTCCCGCTCCTCCCGCTCCCTCAGCCGCGAAGCCTTCAACCTCGACACCACCGCCATAATCGGCTCCATCTCCAGCCCCCGCACCAAGCGCGCGCGCGCCCGCTCCAGCGCTTCCGCCTCCCAAGCCCCCAGCCCAAAGAAGGCAAAGAAGACCAAGAAGACAAAAGTCAGCCCTCCCTCATACCCCCTTTCCACTCTTCCCTCTCCCACTAATCCCCCCGCAGCCCCCACCCCGCCTCCAGCGCTTCACCCCGTCCCCGTCCCCGTCCCAGACCCCCTCTCCCCCCTTCTCCCCGCACTCTCTCTCCATCCTCCAAAACCGTGGCCCAGACCCACGCATCCGCCTCCCACCCCCGCGCCTACACCCCGTGCGCCTCACCATCGACGCCTACAACGTCCGCTTCTACGCCGAGCAGACACCCGCAGGCCAGGCCTCGCCTTGGACCTCTGCGCTCTCGTTTTCTCGCTTCGGGGGCCCGCGCCGCCATCCTCCGTTCCGCGAGCTGCATCGGTTGACGGAGCCTGAGGACGGGGATGAGGGGGATTGGGCTGAGAATGTGAGGTGGGCGAGGGAGCAGTGGGAGCTGTATGGGAGTGTGTGGACGGAGCATGATGGGGATTTGGAGAGGATTACGGGGCATCGGAGGGGGGTTAGGTGGGTTAGTGATGTGTTGGTGAAGGGTGGAAAGGGAGGGGAGAACAGGGATTGACTTCTGGTGATGAGGAGTGCAGATTTGAAGAGTGCATTATGGGGTTCTGAAAGGGCGCGTGAGACGCTGCTAATGTACATGTGGAGGGTATATGCGCAGGTCCGTCTCGTAAGGTTGGGTCTTGGGTTGCAATCTGTGACCTGCTTGTAATACCAAGCAGTCCCAATGAGCTCCGATCTTCTGCTTCTGATCGATCAGACCACGCCTATCCATCCAATTCGCCCCAATCTACTCCCCCTTGGTATGTCCGGCCATCCAACACGCTCCAATCTACTACAGTTGAAAAGCCAGGCCTCGCCTGGCCATCCAATCGGTCTTGGCTTGCACCAAAGCCCGCTCAGCTGCTTTCTTCTTCTCCTGCTCTGCCGCCTCGTATGCTTTCTTCTTCTCCTTCTCGGCCGCCTCGACTGCCTCGATCTCCTTCTGCTCGCGGCCTTCATGCCGCTCCATCTCCGAGCAAACCAGCTCAAGATCACGAATCCCCCAGTAATTGCCATAATGCTTGCGTGCAAAGCGCACCGCACGAGCCGTGAGACTCATATCGCTATCTTCGACGAATTGGTTTGCGAGTAGGTCGAGATAGTACCGGTTCGCGAATTGGTTCTTGCCCAGAGGGAAGTAGTGTATATATTCCTGATAGCGGTGCGCGAGCGGAAAGGGGTCTTTCTTCAGCTCCGCACGCTTTTTGGCGATTAATTCGTCAGAGAGCCATTCAAGCGGCGGGAAGTAGAAGGTGGCGATAGGGACGCCGTCTTGATCGCGAACCCAGGTGCAGGCTTGCATGTATGCGGGAGTCGCAGCAACATAGTGACCGGGGGGTGGTATTGGTGCGCTCTGGACAGGCGAAGGGTGTGCTGCAGGATTCGCGACTACGTAGTAACCGGGGGGTGGCACTGGGGGTGGAGTGTCATTGCGCTGATAGGTGTTAGGATACAGAGGCCTCTGGGAAGTAGCCATAGTGTTCTGATATACGTTCCCCTGATTGTAGACCGCTTTTATCTGGTTCTCTAGGACACCGATTCTCATTTTTGAGCTAGAATCGCGATTGACATTCTTACGTTTCCGAACTGAAGTAGCTGGATGCAGTGCAGCATTCTGAGCGGGTGTTCCTGGTTGGCGTATGGCATCATACTGTTGACTATAGCTGCTTAGATGCGGTGGGTTCTGTCGCTGGCTGGTCGCAGCTCCGTTCTTGCCGCTCACTGGATTACTGGCTAGAAGAGGTTGTTGCACTGTCGTAATCAACAATTGACTGTGGCCTTTGGGCGTCGAGGAATGATTGTCATAGTCAAATCCATTTGCTGGCCTGCTAGATCCTGGAGATGCGGATAGTGACAATCCTTGAGAACCTGCAGTATCATTAGTGACGTTTTTAAATCGATGTATCGCGCACAACTAACCGTTACTTGTATGCAAAGTACCACACGACTGCTGGGGCCCTAAAGTGTTTGGCGGTGGCGGAGCTGGACCTGTTTCGGGGAAATATTGAGGATCTATGTTGTTCGTCGGCCGATTGAGAGAAGCTTGTGAGTTATCCCGTGGAGCATGGTCTCGCAGACTCGGAGTCATGGCTCCCCCGGTTTGACCGTGTTTCTCGACAGCAGTTGAAGCGGTATCTTTGCCGCATGGAGCGATTTGAGGTGCCGTTTGCGTCGTCTGAAGGGGTACTTCGCTGGAGCCTGGTTGCGTAGATGAAAACACTTGGTGTCGGAGATGCATGATATGCTCCATGGCCCTCTGTCTAGCTGCAGAATTCAAATCCTGGGAGGTTACCTGCTGGTTGTGAGCGGTTTGCTCGCTACCGCAAAACTGTTGCGTTGCAGCATGAAGAGCTGTGACGATGGGATCGTTGTGATCAGACATTTTTGAGGCTGTCGCGCCGAGATTGTGTTGTAGTTCAAATGGTGTAGGTAGGCGGCCGAGAGCTTGTAAACATGAAAAGGCGCTAGACCAAAAAGACCCCACTTTCACCAAGTGACGGTCACCTGGACGAAAAGGTGAAAGTTCTCGCTTTCATCCCTTTCACCGACCTCGTGATTTTTCTCATCTTGAGAAGGCGGGAGCTATAGAGCACGTGTAAGTAATCTCCTTAGTTGTTTATTTGCTTCCGCTTTTACAGAGCTTTAGACCATCTGGTGCAAGGAATGAGTTGGTGCTGGATCTGCAGGTCAGTCTAAATCACGTGCGTGATCGGCGAAGGTCCCTGGGGGCGACAATTTGGTTGCATTGTGAAGTTGCTTTCTTATCCTGTCGCAGTTCTCAATATTATATTCTTTGATGAGACACATAACTGCTCATGGACGGATATACAGACCTAATCCCTGGATATTTGGCATGGATTATCTGTTAGGATACTGTGAAGCCTCATAGAGTCATAGCTCAACGCTGTAGTGTTGATGAGACCAATTCCCAAGGCCCACTTGTATTAACTCAACCCAAATAGCCCTATCGACCTTAGTTAGTATAGTATAGTATGTCTATGTTATCTGTTAACCTACTTTCAACTTATTGGCCTCCATAATATTCGGATGGATAACTTATGGATGGATATTTGAATGTTTTCCAAATATGGATATCCATACACGAGCAGCTCTGATGAGACATAACACACACAGATCGAGCAACTCATGGGATGCATGTCTCGGATAAATGACCACGTGGAAGGCGCCTATCTCGACTAGCTCAAGGTTGGGCAGTAGACACCGCTCCCTGAAGAGTCTCAGGCGATGAAATACCAATCGGGGGGTTCCTCCAGAAGTAAACGTTGAAGACGTGCCCTTGAACAATCCGAGCGATCATGCATTGATGTCCAGAGGGAGTTTCGTCCGGGGGCATTCCCTAGGCCATGTCAAAGTGTGTGGTTACCGATAGATGGCGCCGGTATGATATTGAAATGGCTCTGCTTAAGGCCGAGGCTGATGTGAGTGAAGACGCATACGCATATGGACGGCTCCAAAACTGAGTGTGTTGGTACGCAAGACGATAGAGACATTGGGTGGAAATGAGGACAAGTAAGGAAAGTGAGGAAGGGGGAGCAAAAAGCATGCAAAGACACTTGATTGTGAGCAAGAGCATTATTGAATAGATATTCGGCAGAAGATGCAAGTACAGGGGTGGAATGTCAAACTAGCAGCGCAGCTCAACAGCGATACAAAGCGAAACGGACTAAGGTCGGCAATCTCGGACCCCAGTAAGGAATGAAGAAAAGAAATCCAAGAATCACGTTAGCGAGTCGTGGTTCGATTAAGCATCCGCTAGCTCGAAATCTCGGCGGTCAACGTTGCGGCCTTTTGCAGAGGAAACCCCACTGTCTCGCTACACCACGTTAACGGGGCGAGGGGGCAATTCAGTGGTAGAGAAGGAGTATCCTCGTTCCATGTCCGCACCGACACCTTCTTTTCCATCCCCAGAGTGAAGATTGTCGCGACTCCCAATGCATCTCTTCCCTCTCCAAGGACAGTAATCAACCGTGGGGGGTGTTTCGGCGACTGCTGGGGCCGGTCCAGCGACTGCAACTACATCGCGACTGCCAATGCATCTCTTCGCTCCCCTAATCCTCTTCGGTGGGCAGATTTCCGGTGTTGCAGACGGTTTCGCGAGCGCTTCAGTGAGAGAAGCGGCGTCTTTGGCAATCGACGCGGCGCGAGGTGCAGGTGCGGCGCTGCTGAGATGGCTAGCGTCAAGGCGCCTCCCGGTTGGGAGAGCCGAAGTGCATGCGGCTGAGGCCAAGAGGATGAGAAGATGAGGTCTCATGTTGCCTTCCGTGCTTCTGGGTTTGAAGAGGAGTGAAAGGGTCCCCAACGAAAGTTGTGACTGGAAAAGTAAATCTAGTCGCTCTGAAGAAGCGAGCGAGTGCATTCAGGCAAATACTCGGATTTAGATTAACTTGGGTAAGTTATTGGGCGGTGCGCATGATGTTGTGTTACAGAGACGGTGGTGCTCATGGGGAAATTCTTCGCGGCTTGCATCCATGTTGAGAGCGGGGCCGCGGACCTGGACGAAGAAAGAAGGTGCCACCCGTCAGCTAGAACGAGAAGACTCGAATCGACGAAAGGGATTATGTTTATATCAGAAATAAGCTCGTGTTAGAATCGAGCCTACTTTACTTTGCGAAGCTCGTGCATGAGCCAGGCCCAAAGGCAGATTTTGGGTCACAAGGGCAGGATGTCGGGTTTCGGTCCCACAGGCACAACGGGCAGGCTTGTCGCCTTCGCATACCCAACCCGATACTAGTGTCAGTGTCAGAATAGATACTAAGGGGGAAATACAAACGAGACTCACGCTCTGGAAGTCGACCGTCTTCTTGAAAGCTCCGCCATTCGTCTTCTCGCTCTCGTCCCAGTACAGCCGTCTTAGCCATTCATGAAGCTGCGGATACTCGTACCGAATCATCTTCAGATTACATCGGAAGATTGTAAAGTACGCAACGTCAAATCGGATCAACGTCGTATACAGCCGTATGTCAGCTTCGGTGATGAAGTCGCCAAAGAGATACGGCGTGTTCTTTTCCAAGAGATGACTTTCCAAGCGATCCAGACTCTTGAAAATGGGATGGACGTGTTCTTCATACGCCTCCTGCGAGGAGGCAAAGCCGGTCTTGTAGACGCCATTGTTGATCTTGTCGTAGACCCATTCATTCATCGCTTCAATTTCCGTGTGGAGCTGAGTGGGGAAGAGGCCCTTTTCGCCCTTGGAAGACTCGCGGAGATGCTCGGGCAGGAAGGCATCAAACTCGGAGTAGAACATGCGAATGATCTCGCTTGATTCATTGCTCACGATGGTTTCTGCATTTGTTAGTCTTCATCTGCAGGTAGAGGAATCATCCACCTTTCTTCTTGTCCCAGAGCGTTGGAACCAGATATCTGCCTTCATAGCTGGCATCAGCTTTCTTGTACAGCTCGCTCAACCACTTGAAGCCGTAGAGAGGGTCCTTTTCAAAACCGCGCTCCCCGGAGAAATGCCATCCGCGGCCCGGCTGCTCTGAGGCATCCAGGACGACCAGTTGGATCGTGTCTTCCAAACCCTTCAACGACCGCACGATATTCGTGCGATGAGCCCACGGGCAGCCGATGTGGATGTACAGGACGTATCGGTCCTTTTCGGCAGGAAACTTAGAGCTCGGGTCCGCGGAGATGAAATCGCGAAAGGCGGACGCTTTGCGGCGGAACTGGCCATCGCTGTCGGCGAAAAGGGCCTTGCCTTTGTCTGGTGCAGCCATGGTCTTCAGATCAGACGTGCTGTCCTATTTCGCACATTTTCGATTGTGTTGATGGGATAGATATACGTGAGGCGCACCCCTCATTGCACGATGCCTACCGGTATGTAAGCCCAAACCAGCACTTCGCTTTGAAATCTCGGCCTGATTGCTAATTCGGATGCAGTGCGGCTCCGCGCCACCGCAGCTTCTCGAGGAAGACTCCGCTCACGAATAGCTGATCAATTTTGAGGACCATTGGTGCCATGTCTTGTGGCGTTGCAGTAGAGCAGTCGTCTCCTTATGCAATGGCTGAGCGCTGCAATTTTGGGTACGCGTTGGAGCGTCTCCCGTCCCCACAGTCGGCCCCTTGTGTTCCCGCGGCCCTATCTGGAAGGTGCCACCGGGTACCGCAGCCCGGTCCGCCTTCAATGACCCCTGCCATGGCGTCCGATTGTCTGTTTCCTTCGGCGCATCTCGTCTTTCCACTTTGCTGCGACTCAACCTGCGAACGCGCACGCCTTTTCCGCCATGCGCCTCTTCACCTTCCTCGCAATCGCAATGCGAGCCGAGAGGTGCGCATCGACGTCTTTCGATTACGTCATCGTCGGCGGAGGCCCCGGAGGGCTAGTAATGGCGAATCGTCTCTCGTCGAACCCAAATACTTCGGTTGCAGTCATTGAAGCGGGTGATTCCGTCTTCGATGACCCGAATGTGAAAGGAGTAGGCGCATATGGGCTCTGGGTCGGAAGCTCGGTTTACTGGAACTATACCAGCGCACCTCAGAAATACACAAGCAATCGCCAGCTGGATATCCTGGGTGGGAGAGCCCTTGGTGGCACGACTGTCATCAACGGGATGACATATTTACGAGCGGAAAAGGAACAGATCAACGCGTGGGAAAAGCTCGGGAACGAGGGGTGGAATTGGGATGGATTATGGCCGTACTATTTGAAAGAAGAAGGATTCCATATCCCGACCGATGAACAGGTTCGCCAAGGTGCCACCTTTGAAACTGAAGCGCACAATCTTGACGGCCATGTAGCTGTGGGCTGGAGTTCATACTTCAACCAACAGAATGTCTCGACCATATTTCGCGAGACTTCGGAAGCACTTGGTTTTCCTTTTAACAAGGACGCAAATGACGGGAGAATGAGAGGATATACCGTGTGGCCACAGACGTTGAATGCGACCGACGACATCCGAGCCGATGCTGCGAGATCATACTACTATCCTGTAGCCCACTCGAGGCCTAATCTGCACGTCTTCCTCAACACGACCGCGATGCGCGTGAAATGGGATTACAACAAGGATGAAGTCGTGGCCCGGGGCGTCGAGGTCACGTCGCTGCCCAATCGAATTGAGATTATCGAGGCCAAGCGTGAGGTCATCCTCTCCGCTGGTAGCATCAGAACTCCAGCCTTACTGGAGCACTCTGGCGTCGGAAACCCCGCGTTGCTTTCAGCCCTTGGCATCAATACGACCCTGCCCCTGCCAAGTGTGGGCGCCCGACTCGCAGACCAGCCAAATATTCTCGTCGCTTACTCCACACCCACAAATTGGACAGGTTACCCGACCTTTGTCACATATGTCACCGCGTCTGATCTTTTTGGTTCAGAACTGCCGTCTCTAGCTGATGAAGTATACGCTAATATCTCCACCTACGCCTCTACCATCATTGCAGACCTGACCCCCAACTCAACAACTTTGAAAATGGTAGAAACCAGTCTGCGGATCCAGGCCGACCTGATGTTCGACAAAGACAGCACGGTCCCGGTTGCTGAGATACTCTGGGCTTCAACAGGCAACGTCTTGGCTGTACCCTTCTGGAATCTCTTACCCTTTTCACGCGGCGAGATACACATCAGCTCAGCTGACCCTCTTCAGCCCCCAGCCATAAACGCCAACTTCTTTCAATTGAAAATTGACACATACGTCAACGCCGCAGCCGCCATTTTGATCCGAAAAGCTTTCTCCACACCCCCTCTTTCCTCCCACGCCACTGCCGAGGCGATACCCAGCTTCGCGACCGTGCCGGCTGAAGCAGGGTTTCGAGACGAGAGATGGGCGGAGTGGATCAAGGCGGTATACACGAGTAACAATCACCCGGTGGCGACATGTGGGATGCGGAGTCGAGAACTTGGGGGCGTGGTCGACTCCAATGGAAAGGTCTTTGGGACGAAGAATGTAAGAATCGTAGATGCGAGTGTGATGCCGATGCAGATCAGCGGGCATCTAAGTGCAACTGTATATGCGCTTGCTGAGAAGATTGCTGATGGAATGCTGAGAGGGGGGAATGGAACCACTATCTGAGGCATTGCGGATCGCGTTGCTCGATAAAATGCCGTTCGGACTCTTCTAGAGCAATGATTTCGAAATATCAAACCATGTAACTGCAGGCGACTCTTGGTTTCGTCTTCCCCGTGACCCTAGGCACCAAGATGTCGAAGAGCGCCCAACATGGTTTAGGTCAGCTGTGCGTTCTGTTTGGGTGACAGCTCTCAAGATGAATGGCGAAAGCAGGAACAGGCTTATCATGTTATCAAACAGTTGATCAAACCTCATGTTCGTTAAGGAGTTCGACAAAGAAAATCGATTCCAGATTCCAGATTCCAGATTCCAATAGTATCGCCAAGTCATTCGACGACGGGGGGGAAATTTGGGAAGCCCCAAATCCATGCGTGAGCTTAAAGGCTCTACAGGCGTACCAAACAAGAAAGCTTCGACGAGAGCCTCAACGAGAAGATTCGTAAAGGACTTCTATGGTTTCCATCAGCGAGGATAGGGGTATTACACTATCAATAGAAACACATGTGATGTTGTAGCCGTTGAATGAATTTGAGTATGTTGGGCAGTTTGACTAAGCATGTTCAACATTTTGACTGTTAAGACGTTTGACAATGACTCGGGTGACGAGACTTTCTCTTGTTAATGTGCGCTCTCCTTTGATATTAGAACAGGCAATGAAATACAACAATTGTGCTGCCATGCTCATCAGGACAAATAACCATCAAGCAATCGTGGATAACCAACGGGTTATTGCAGCAATGGCGACGCGCATACGTCATTGTAAAATTACCCCACCATTTATTTTCCACTGTCTCCAACTCTGAGCGGAACCCCCACAGGAAATTCTCTCGACTTGCATGCGAAGAGGGTTAGAGGGACGGTTCAGCGAACGTAATTGCCGGCGTGGTGTGGGCAGCCGCTTATAAAGTCGATCGACCACTTCCAAGAAGCCCCTTGCGCAGCAACAAGATGAACCGTTCCAAACCTGTAGAGCTTCATTTTCCGGATGGATGGTTCTATAGTGAGTCTATGAGCTATTCAACCAAAACTGCGCGCTCTCAGCGCCACGGTCTACTTCCCAAATTTTAACACACCTTCCCCTTCGCGCATTGCCTCTTCAACAATTTCGGAGCGGAATTTCTTAGAGCTCATTGTTAATGGAGATGCAGCATCGGTTTGGTTATTGCACAGGCGCGATTAGGGATTCGAAGGAGACGAGAAGAAATTTCCCAGGTAGATCATCTAGAACCACTAAAGATCAGCTGAAAAATAGACCAAACAATGCGAAAAAATTAAATGGTAGACCCATAAGGTTACATAAACGTCAACAAACCCAAAACTAAAGATTGAACGAAACGCATAGCATTTCCATGGCTAGATATGAACTCCAGGGACCCACGCACCTAAGTAGCCCGTACGACCTTCGCACTAGCACGTCCACATGCATTTCATATTTCCAACGAACCTTCCTACCGTTTCCAATCGCATTAACCATGTGTAGACGATTCCAGATCACAGCAATGACCACATCAACTACCGTGCTTTCGATCGTTTCAGGTATCGTTTTGCCTAAAGATTGCTGCAGCAACAGAAATTCAACGTCGGCGCTTATTCTCTTTCTCGTCTGGGCCCAGATGAAGTCGTGATAGAATGGAGACTTTGCACTTTGGCATATGGAGACACCAGACACCAAAAGATATCTTTTGTAACTGTATAGATTTCCTCACATTCTAGTACAATATCACTTCACACTTAGATTAAAGTGAAGCTAAAAAAGATTTCGCTCTTTTACTCCTAATTGCCGGGCTTACAATGACCATCTCTACAGCGCTTTAACCACAATCACCACATTTGAGTGTAAGTTTACAACACCCCCGCTTCTTCTACCCAATTTCTTAATTTTTCTCCAGATCCCGACCTACAACCAGCATGGCGAACAGTCACCGCATTTTCTTGCCCCAAGAACAGCATCAGCAGCAGCAATCTCATCTTTGTTCTCGTTATACTACCCTTTTTGAAATGCGGCAGCTGCAACAATGGCAGCAAACCCAGGAGCAGCAGCGCCTCCCACCGCCCCGTCAGCACTCCCGTTACGCAGCCTACTTCGCAGAGCTCCGAGCTCAACAGCAGCAGCAGCAACAGTCCCCACCTTCTCTCCTGCTCCAGCAACCAGTCTCAATCCCTACCACCCACGACCCCGCCCGTGTTTGGCTCTGCTACGAAAGTGGAGAGGGTGAAACGCCAGATCCGCCGCCGGGATACCTCTACCATTGCTTGAAATGTAATCATCGCCCTCAGCCGCGGAAGATAGTGTCATTTTCAATCCAGTACTGATATAGAAACGAATAGGGATGCAATTCGAGGACGGCACGCGTGAGCGCATACTTGGCGACGAGATGATGAGGGATCTGAATACGGGGGGCTGGACGTGGAAGATGTGGGTCGGATGGCATCGAGAGTATATGGGATGGGAAAATGAGTTTGCAATCCTAAAAGGAAGAAGTGAAGACATCGTGGGAAGGGTCGAGAAGTTGGGACTGGGTGGAGGTAGGAGAGCCTAGGACTCTGCGGATTTTTGCGAACGCCCCTTAAAGAGCAGAGACAGTGGGTGAGTACTTTGAGTAAATAATTGGAAATCTTACTAAGGACAATGCGAAAGCCTCATGATCTACAGGTCAGCAAATGTCAGCTCAACTCACTAAGATTTAGGGGTGGTGTGCCTTAGGGCTGGCGTGCGGTGCAGCGAAGATCGAGTCTATGTTTGGTTTGGGACTGGTTCTTGTCACCACAATCATCACCGCGCTGACTCTAAAGCTCTTTCACGCATTTTCTTCGGGTCGCAATGGTGACTGTATCGCACATTCACCGTTTTCGGGCAGCGCCCCTCGTCCCAGTCCGCTAGCGCGAGTCGCCATAAGTAAACCTCCATATTCTTTTCAAATTAACAACACTGCCACTCCGCACCAATGTTCCCAATCGGCGGGCACACATTCAACATGGAAGACAGCCAGCCTATGTCCGATCACGGTACGCTGATAAGCATACTTTTGCCTTTTGGAGCTGGATTTGCTCGTGCTGACAATGTAAAGAAGGAAACCTTGCGCAGCTTCAGTCTATACAGCTCGAGCGCCCTCAGCTACATCACATTCTCTCTTTGGCCCATGACCTCGTGCGGGAGATGTACCCAGGACGACCGGTGCTCACCGAGAATTTCGATGCAATCTTGACCAAGTTTCGTAACAACGACGGGCGCCCGCATGATCTCGTCCCTCAGATGCTTAGTCAAGAGCGCAGCCTCATATTGCAATACAACTCCTGGATGGTGGCCCACGGTCTGAAAGTAATCCCTACTGGCCCCGGTCTCCTGCCGATCTCGGGTGCGATTCAAATTCACAATCATGCTGTCGCTGGCCATACAGACTGGCGTTTTCGGCAAATGCACGCTCGCGAGAGATTACTAGTAGTCCACGGACAACTACCTAAGCTCACCCATGTCGAGCTGAAAGTAATTCTTTCGCATGCCCAGGTCTTGGCTTCCGATTGGTATCCAGATAGCTCCGAGTTTGGAGGGCAAGTCGCCCTGATGGTCGAATCGACATTGGATGCCATCAAGGACGGAGATCGAAACCCAGAGGAAGAGCTTCTGAAATTGCTCCGCCTGGAGCAGGTGGTTCGCAAGCGGCACAATGCGAACTGTACCAAGACTGGAGGAACCCCAATCCCTGATGAAGATTCACAGTGGCTACCAATTCACGAGGCTTTCGACAACTTACCTATCTCGACTCGGGTCCCATGGCTGGGGTTTAAGCGGGGCGATCCCGATCGATACCCATCCGACACGAGCGCTCAGCATGTCGATGCAACTCCTGTGGTGGCCGAAAAGGAAAAACCAAAGTCAAATGGGAAGCGTGGCACAGGAAATGATCAGTATAACAAGATTGAAGATGCCCCTGGAGCCAACCTTCCATTCCCCCACGGCAACATAACAGCCGCCGAGATCATTGCGTATTTCCCTCAATGGCTCAAATCGTGGGACGTGGTCGATCGCCTTATTAGCAATCATGGCCGCACGTTCATCTTTTCATTCATGATGAACGAAATGCGACGCATGCCAAAGGGCAATATCGACAAGAATACTGTTTTCTACATGATGCGTACCGCATGCATGAAGCGCGCTGAGCTTGACAAGAAGGATGGATCGCGCTTCAAGGGACCAGCCGCCAACAAGGGCAAGAAGAATGGACCGCGACAATCATGGAGCGTCAACACGCACCAGGCTGCCCCTGACCATGACAAGTCTTCTTTGACAGTCACAGGGTTCCGCATCCCGCGCGATACGCATCCTCGCGGCGGACTGGCCAATTCCTACAACGCCATCGTGCCATCAATACTCTTCCGCGATTTACGACGCGACATCCTGGAGCCTCCTACAGGCTACGACGCTCTCGATCTGACTCGCTGCATTGAATATGCGATCCAGAATCCACAGATGGAGCTCCTGTTCCCAGACCATTTCGAGCAGCTCGTCAATACGCTTGGTGGCCCAATGGCCGTCCAAAAAGAGCATCAGGACCACGAAGTCTTCAAACGCTGGACCACTAGAAAGCTCAATTTTCTGAAGAGTGCAAAAGGGTCCTATAAGTGGGTTGGAAAGAGAGGGAAGAAAAGGTGTCGAGCGCCGAAGACGCTAGTAGACGACGACACATCCTCGGAAATTGAGGACGAGTCCGATTATAGCTCTGGCGGCGACTTTAATTTGGACGACAGCGAAGACAGTGATGATAATAATGAAGCCGCCCATGGAGCTTCCACTGGAAACGCTAGTAGAGCTGCACCCACTCCTCAGGGAAGGACGCCGCAAGGAAGGGCCCCCCGAACGGACCGTCCGCGTCGCAACAAGCGAGGTCCTCCACCCGACTACAAGGACCAGGATGGCGAATCTCCTTCTACCAAACGTGCCAAAATTGACAAATGCGAACTTGTCGCCACACTGGTCCAGACAAACGCCTTCGACACTGACACGTCGAACCTGCCGCTCGCACTCCCACACCAAGACTACCTCAGCGAAGGACTTCTCCAATACTCTGAACTATTGCCATCCTCAGTGTTCAACAACCAGGGCCAGCGATTTCTCACCTCGTACGCAGAGCCTCCGGCGCATATCCTCACTCATGCTGCCGAGAATATTCGCTGGGCTCGTCGAATTGGATATGTCATCGGTGGTGATTGGAACCAAGTCACGGACTCTGGGCTTGACTTTGACGTTCTGGTCCGTCAGCGCACCGCTACATGCTGGTCTAGCGATGAGTTGATGAATGCTATGGGGGAGCTGAATCACGGTGTAGAGTTCCAGGTGCATGCCTAGGGTATAGCAGAGGAAGGATGATTGGCTAACAGCTTCCTCATTCTTTGCCAACCCTGCGGCAATTCGCACTCGATGGCGGTTCACGATCCAAAGACTTGTCAGCACGGTATTCATTGGAGGGTGGGTTTCTGGACGTGCGACGCCACTGACAATCCAGACGTCGTCTTGGTGTCATTTGGGGAAAATTGGACAGCTTGTTACTGGTCTCACTGGAATATGGACTCTGCTAAAGCAGATAACTAGCGCCAATACAATTCTTAATAATCATAAGTTTCTCAAACCGGTACTATTCTCTGTGATGGTCACTGGCACCTCGCGCAACAAGAAAACCTATCCCTCAAGAGCCCAGAACCGCTACACAACGCCATACAAGGTCCAATAACAGTTCAATTCCTCTCAGAATGTACGTGCCTGGTTTAGGAACTCAGTGGTACATTCGGGAACTTCTTTTTCCATCGCGCCGTCGCACCGGGAGACATCTGCGCACTGCGGTTCAGCTGCGGCATAAATCGAGATCCTATCGCATTACTAAACCAGAACGACTGCAATTACAGGCCCATTGACTCTTTGAGTTTTCTATTGTGCCAACCTATTGACCGACTACAATAGGAGTCGAGACGCGGAGGTCCGTGCGCGCAAGGTGAGAGAGCGCTTTCTCGACTACCAACTTTACCTGCAGTTTCACCGTCTGCAATTCCTATTGTCTTCCTATTGTCCGCGCTGTCGTCTGATCCTGACAATACCAGATGAAACACCATCCAACTACCCCTTAGTGGAAGTACAATAGACTTCTCAATTGAACGAAAGGACAATAGCATCTAGACTATGCAACACCGTATCCGGGTTAGACCCAAAGGGCCATTGATATATATACTGGATATCCCACTCAATCCTATTCCTTCTCTCCAGCGTCCCGATCTCCAGTCCTCTCCCCCGTGCTCGTTTCTGTGCTTTGCACAGTTGAATTCTGCCTCCCTCCTCGCCGGCCGAGCCGGTATCCAAGCCCACCACCTCTCCCGCCGCAAAGAAGCCGCTCGAGGCTTCAGCCTCCCATCCTCAACCCCCTCCTCCTCCGCAAGATGAGCCGCCCCCAGCCCGGCACCGTCTACATCTTTGGGGATGCTGCCCCCACCAAGAACCTGGACTTTCCGGCCGGGAAGGCCACCAACATCACGGCGGCGGAGGTCCTTGCCTTCATGCCAAATTGGCTGAAGTGCAGGGACCTCTGCTTCCGTCTTGTTGCTGGCGGCATGACTTGTCGCCTGGCCAGCGACTGCATCGCGCACTTCCGCGCAGTGCCGAAGACCCCAGCGGCCAACAGCATCCTCAAGATGATGTCAGGGCCGATGAGGGATGAGGGCTTCACTGGCTGGACGGTGGGGAGCAACGAGGATTGGCTCCCCACCAACTGGGATGAGGAGCGGATCTCTGTGAAGGGGTACCAGACCCCAATCCGACTACACCCAGAACGAACCCGGCACGCCTCCAACGCCGGCGTCGACCAGCAACAGTCGATTGCCTTCTCCCGCCTCGCCGACGAGGTGGTCAACTTCCCACAAGGGGCTGATGCCCTCGATCTGACCGCCTGCGTTCTTTACGCCCAAGCGCATCCGGACGAGGAACTCATGTTCCCAGACAACTTTGCGGACCTGGTCACTCGCCTTGGTGGTCCCAAGCCAGTCACACAGGCCAATCAAGATGAGCCGTCTTTCCTGCGCTGGGCTGAACACTTCGCTTCCATCAATGGCTCGGCGTTCACACCAAAGGACCTGAGGAGCTTCAAGACTGCCGCCAAAAAGCGTCGTACGAACCGGGCCAATCTCAATCTCCCCAATGGCAAGTCTCTCGGCCCTCCTCCTCGTGCCTGGCCGGTTCGTCCTCTCATCATCGACACTTCTTTCGTCGCCGACGACGCCCACTGGTCCACCGATGCGTCTCACGTCCCTCAGCAGAATCTCCAAGCACTCGTGGACTTGAGCAACATGGAAGGAACAGGTCCTCCCCCCAATGAAGGGCCAATTTGCCCGCTGGCGATGGTGGCAGGATATGACCTCGTCCACTTCATGATGACCGGCGAACTCAACAAGCTTCCTCAAGACACCGCTCCGACGACCCTTACGGCACCTTCTGGCTCCGCTGGCTCTGGCTCTGTTGCTTCCACCGCTCCGATCCTCACGGCTGCACCATCTGGTCTCTCGGGCGTTGCTGCCAATCCAGGCTCTGCCTACCTCACCGGCACCGCTCCTTCCGCTTCGATCGCTCCGACGACGGCTTCCGCTTCTTCACGTCCCAAGGGTCCTCCAGCTGGCTCTTCCCGCACCCTTCTCGCCGATACCAACTATATCGCCGAGCTTGACGATGAAGTCGACGAATATTTGCGTCCTTCGGATAGTCCTCCACGTGCTGCTGGTCTCAGGGGCTCTTCTCAAACCGCCGCTTCTCCCTTCTCTACCACTCCGTCGGTTGGTCGTGCAGCTCCTGGTGCTATGGATCATCCTGTCTTGCCTGCTTCTCGCGGTTCTCTTTTGAGCGCGACTTCAGCTCCTCGCGTCTCCAACGCTCCTGAGATTCGTTCCGCAGCTCCTGGTTCCATGGGTCCTCCTGTCTTGCCTGCTTCTCGTGGCTCTCTTTTGAGCTCGACTACAGCTCCTCGCGTCTCTAACGCTACTCCCGCTCCTGTCGCTCC
>ML996198.1:79452-117410 GCA_010093805.1 Polyplosphaeria fusca
TCTCTAACGCTACTCCCGCTCCTGTCGCTCCTGAGATTCGTTCCGCAGCTCCTGGTCGTATGGGTCCTCCAGCTTGGCCTGCTTCTCGTGGTCCGGGTTCCAGCTCTGCTCCAGCTCCCCGAGTTCCCACCTCTTCTCCAGCTTCCGTCACTCCGGGTACCAGCTTCTCAGCTTATAGCTCCATGGGCCCGTATACCTCCTCTGCTTCGCAAGCTCGACCTGTCACATTGGTCTCCTCTTCTTCCAGCGCCGCTCCGGGTACCACTCCTACAGCTTCTAGCTTTGAGGGCCCGCATACCTCCTCTTCTTCCAGCGCCGCTCCGGGTACCACTCCTACAGCTTCCAGCTTCGAGGGCCCGAATACCTCCTCCTCTGCTTCTCCAGCTCGACCTGCCATATCGGGCTACTCTTCTTTCAGCGCGTTAGCTCAGAATTCGACCAACAAGCGCAAGCGTAGCAGCGATGATGAGTCCCATGAGCACCGCAGCCAGGAGACCAAGAAGATGAAGTCGACAGAGCGAGCTTTTCCCGCTTGGTGGTATCAGACTGACTGAAGATCTGATATGCCGAGTTGAGGTTTCGAGAAGATTGAGGACGATTTCATGACGATATTTATGATTTTAGAGGGACTGTGGGAGAGTGGTTGCAGTCCTGGGGGTTTATGACTTTCAAGATTCTTTGCTTTCGGGTTCTTTACTTCGGGTTCATCACTTCGGACTCATCACTTCGGGCTCATCACTTCGGGCTCATCACTTCGGGTCCATCACTTCGAGTCCATCACTTCGGGTTCTTTTCGGGTTCATCACTTCGGGTTCTTCTTTTCGGGTTTCTCTGCTTTCACTGCGATAGAAGGGTTTCTTTTTACTTTCTCCGATTGATTATTCATATGGATGATATCTCTCTACTGGTTCAGGCACTGTATTATCACTTACTTTCCGGGGGGCTTTATGAGTTGGGACATTCTTACAGTCTCGCGTCTCATTGCCTTATCCGAGTGCCTACGAACCAGATCTTTCTAGCTTACTTACGAATTTACGACTTCTAAGAATATTCTATCTGCTGCTATTGATGTGATGCAAGTGATATGCTCCATAAGAAGAGCTTTTATACCCTGGTTGGTTGAAGTGAAGCCGTGAAGATCAAGGCCAGGAATCAGAGCTTTGAACTTTTGCTTTCCTAGGTTGAGTGATGCCCACCTCTACTGCTCTAAAGTCGACGCAATAGTTATTCAACTGGCCTCTGCTTACAATTGTTGGTGAGGTTAAGATTACCTTAGCGCCCATAGACTGCAAATACACGATGTCACTGATGATGTGTCACCTGACACTGTCTTCGTTATCACTAAATAGCGCAACGAGGAGGAAGCATGAGCATCGTGACAGCTGTAACACGTCATTGATGCTGCTTGTGTTTATAAAAGCGTTCTCGCGGGCTCAGTGAGTACAGACCATCCGTTGTGGCAAAGTGACAGCTGCCGAAGGTAAGAGAAAATCAATTTGCGAAAGTTTGGCCAGGGTCCAACTCAAGAGATTGTGGGCCTGTTTGAACATGACATCGTTGCACTTCCCTAAAAATTGGAAGTGATATCCAGAAGTGAGCAATTCTTATACGGTAGAACTCATAGATAAAAATATAAGGTACATGGCCACTCAAAGTACAATTGGTTGAGTAGTAGGATATGTTCTCGAAATAAAAACTTGACAAGCTCCAATAAGCTCCACAAAGCTCCTCAGAGTGATGTGTAGTATCTACTTAGCAAGTACACAGTGGAGTTTAATAGCAACGAGCTGTGTAGTTCCCCCAGCATGGCTTTCGCAACCCTCCTCGAGCACCAATGACTAACATACACAGTGGCACCAAATGATCCGCCACTACGATCAAAGTGTTTATATGGTGAATTACAATTCATAAATTTCGAAAATCTCATAACTGCGCCTGGGGCGAATTGTCCCGCACTGATGTGGTCAGATGGTGGCAAATGTCGACCAGGAAAGGCGGCCAGCTACCTGAACTCCATGGAGCTGTCCCCGTACCCACCTGTGGAACGAAGGCTTTCTCCATAGTCTAAAGATTGACGATAACTGAAAACGCATAGAAAATGCATGGATATGAGATCTCGCGCGCGCAGTGTTATGGGAGCTTCTGGTGATGCCAAGGGCGCAGCACAGTCACTCCAAATCTCAAGAACTAGCTGACCTACGAATCTCACCATGTCAAACAACTGGTGTGCATAAGGCATGGAGCTTACGAACCGTCTCGGTAAGCATAGGTACACCGTGCCGGTCTAGGTGACTTTCCTGCGTGGTTTCCACCCGAGAAGGCGAGCCGGCTCCAACTGCAGCATCTGCGATATAAGAAGAAACACGCTCGAAAGGCAGAAGCCTTAGAGGATTGCATGATCGCTCTACATCGCCTTTCCGATAATATACGGAGTACGCGCACGAGTCTCTCGGGGAGCCGTCCGCGACGCGTTTATTGGTAGTACCAGCCTCTCCGCGCAGTCGTGCGCACCTACGATGTGGACAACTCGCAGAATGCGTTTTTATCGGTAGGTAATGTAAGAGTATAGAGAAACTAACGGGTATCCCGCTTGAGCTGTGTATCCAGTTCCTTGCGCGATCAATCAGCGTTGGGGTGGACAACTGACAGGGAAGCCACGCGACCTAGCCGCTTCGTTGACAAGGACGTCCATTCAGATCGTCGGATGCATGGCGTTACGACCCGTTCTGCATGATGGGACGGCTCCCTGCATGAATTTACTTATTCTTAGTGCGGTATTGCGAACGGTTGAGCAACAGAGTTGCGCGCAATTGCTCTAGCGCTGAGTCTGCGGCCGTTGTACACTTACCATCCCGGTTTCTGATACTACAACACGATCCCTCCTCATCGCTCCAGTCCCCATCGCATTCATCGCACTCCACGATATCGAGGCCCGCAATGCTAATCATAGCCGTCGATCATGCAGGGGTATCCAGCCTCCCCCTTTCAGCTCGAGTCGCAAACACGCCACAGGCTCGCTTACCCACCACTCATGCGCCCGTTATTTCGCCGCCAAATCTCCCAAATCTTGAAGCTGAAACCGCGATGCCTCAAGAGGTAATCCACGAAGGGGCAAGGAGCTGAAGAATGCTCGTGTTCGGCACCATAGGGCTTGAGGAAACGCTCAAAAAAGCTTGGTGTGCTTGGGCTATGCTCGACCATGAAACGGGATGAAGCGGAAAGCGACCAAAGCGAGGCGGCGCAAGTGGGCGCATGCGGCACGGTGAGGTCTGGCACGGTAAGGTGTACTGTGTATAATTACCACTGCGGCGCCGTCGAGCCGTTGTTGCTGTGAATTCCGTCCATCCACTTCTCAACACCTCTTTCATCGCTTTCCCACACTCATTCAACCCGTCATCACCATGTACACCACTCTCCTTCTCACACTCGCGGCCACGGCCCTCGCCAAACCCACACCCTTCGCAGAAGTCATCCAAGTCCGCGAGATCGCGCGCCGCCAGGACCTCTCCTCCTTCGACCTGGGCACGCTCATTCCCAGCGCCTGCCTACCCCCCTCCAGCATCATGGCCCTAACATCCGACCTCCCAACCCTCCCCGCCGACGTCGAGTCTGCCTTCCAGACCTGGTCCCCCACCAACGCGTGCGAGACGCCCAAATTCACAGGCTCCGTCGGCAGCGCGTACTCGTCGTACAACAGCGCCGCGTCGAGCTGGGCAAAGGAGAACGCGGGCAAGTTCAACGACTGGTACAACGAGTACAAGACCGGGTGCCCGTATGCCGCGAGCTTGAGTCTGCCCGCGCTGCCCACGGATCCCAATGCGCTGCTCACGGCGGCGGGGTGCACGGGTGCGAACGCGCCGACTGCGCTTGGTGGTGGAAACAACGGTGGAAATGGTGGAAACGGGGGTAGCACTGGCGCGGCGCCGAGGCAGACTGCGCTTGCTGCTGCTGCTGGTATGCTTGCTGGCGTTGCTGGCATGCTTGTCTTGTAATCGCATCAACATACTTCGATACCCCCGACAAAGCTAGGCTAGGAAAGGATGTTGGAGCTGAGATGGGAGGGGGAGGAAGGCTGACTTGACTATCTTTTGTAATTCATTAGATCTTTCCTATACCGACCACATGTTTGAATCAATCAGTGAGCAGAGCAAAGACAGATCTGTGTGTATAAACGTGTTCATTGGTGATGGTATCCTAGCTTTCGAGGAAGCAGGAAGGATATGTACAGTGCCAGGCACATACCTGGGCAAGGCTCATGTCATGTGACCCCATCACTCACACCTTCTTCTCCACATGCTCAATCTCCTCAGTCTCAACATCCAACTCGCCCTTCTCTCCGCGCGCATTCGCAGCCATCTGCTCCACGCCCACGCACTTGTACCCCTTGAACTTCCTTGCTGGCAGCCGGGCCTCGAACATCTCGTGGATCTCCTCGAGCGTGCGGTCGCGCGTTTCCGGGAGTAGGAAGAAGGTGAACACGACCATGATGGTGTTGCTGACGAACCAGATGTATCCGTACTGGGCGTTCCAGTTGAGAGCGGCCGGGTTGATGAAGAAGGGCGCTGTGAAGGTGCCGAGCCAGGTGAAGAGGAAGTTGAGCGCGGATGCGATGCCGAAGACGTAGCCGCGCTGTTGGTTGTTAGGGTATTCGCCGCCGATGAGCCATGCGTAGGGACCTGCGCATTGTTAGTATCGTCGGTGCATGGGCGAGATCATATGTGTGCACTGACCCATTGTCGTGTATGCGAATTTGAACAGAGCGACGCTCGCGACTACGGCATTGGATGCTTGCTGGCTGTTCGGGGCTACTGTCCATGCTATGGCTGGCATGAGCTGGAACAGGGCACAGGCACCCATGCCGTACATCATGATGTCGCGACGGTCGATCTTGCGCACGTAGAAGAAGGAGAAGAGGACGCCGATGATGCCGCAGCAGGTCGTGAGGATGGAGTAGGCGAATGGGTCCGGCACTTTGGCCTTCTCAAGGTAGTACGTTGTGTAGTAGACCACCCAAGAGGAACCTGGCATAAGCATCAGTAATAGTTCGAAAGGGCAGTGTGTGGTTAGCCTACCTGTCCCGGCGTGAAAGCAGATGACCGCGATAGCAAGTATCGTTCGTCTGCGATTCGTACCACGCCAAATGTCCATGAACACAGCTTTGCTGCCCTCCATCTGCTTCCTCGTGCCATCTCTGATCTCGGCAAATTCGGCCTGGAATTCACTCTCGGCGATGTTCTTGTTTCTGAGCCTCCTCAATGAAGCCTCGGCCTCCTCCTCGCGCTTTTGTACCATAAGCCACCTTGGAGTTTCGGGGATGAAGATGAGGCAGATGGACTGAATCAATGGCGCGACAAACATGACGGCGAGCGGGATTTGGTAAGCTCGTCTGCTCGGCATTGTGTGCGTGCCATAGTCGACTGCTGCGCCGACAATGGAACCGACTGAGAGTTGCGTTTGGTAGACAGCGAAGGCGATGCCGCGTAGATGGGCCTGTGGCATTCAGTATCGAGGCTATCAGCAGATAGAGGCAACTCACGGGTGCGACTTCGTGGACGTAGACTTGGGAGAAGGTCAAGAACCATCCGACTGCGATGCCTGCTATTGGTCAGCTCATCATCGTCTCCAGCACAGGTCTTTCGGAGAAGTGAGTGCATACCAAGCAGAAATCTCGAAAAGTACAAAAGTCCCACGCTCGTGGTCCCAATCATGATGCCCGTCGCAATGAAGTTGATGAGGGCCGCACACCACAGACCCACCCTTCTCCCGAACCTCTGCGAGAAGGGGCCAACAGCCAGACTGCTAAAGAAGGTTCCAATAACCATCAAGCTCGAAATGAGCTGCTGCACTGTGGGGTCAATGTTGTACTTGGTGGGAGAGTTGGGCGCGTGGTAGCCGTAGACCTGGAGGAAACCTGGCATGGACAGGAAGCCGCCGATGAGCGCATAGTCGAGTCCATACTGGAAGGTGGCGATTGTCGCGATGAAACAAATCGAGAGACATTTCAGATGAGAGCGAAGATCTAGTTGGAGGGGGTTCGCCGATACGGCTGCTCCGCCTGCCATGATGAGGACGAGGGAAGTTGTAACGAAAGAGGTAGATGAGGTGCGGTGGAGCAGTCTAGAATGGACTCCGATGAGCTGGAATCGAAGGATTAATGTATGTTGCCGCTTATGGGTTGCAGATCTACTGTACGCCAAGTGCTAAGAAATGCCATGACTGACGATGTTGGAAGCGAGAAGTCGTCTGTCCCGGTACTTGATGTCGATACTCGAGGCCCTGTATGTCCAGGACCTATTCCGAGAAGCCCGAACGAAAATGGGTGCATGGCGCGAGGAGCTAGCTCAGCACTAAGGCGACCATTAACCCTTCCACCGGCTGCTGGGCCTTCGGCATGTCGAGCTCTTCTCCAGGAAATTGGTGGTGTCCCTGCCCAAGCCCGTTATCTCCATCTTGGCTCCCCTGTTCGCTGCTTCTTCCCTCCACTTAAAACCCGGAAACAAGACCGTGACCACACGCCAATTGCGCGCCACACCGTTAGAGGCCAAACCGTCCCCCGCACCCCACATCAATGCCCCTGCCCATGCCGAATTTATGCGGGGATGACAACCCAGCTCCCTACTCTTTTGCGTTAACAGTCTCCAGCTCAGTCGTGAAAGCTGTGGGGCGAAGGCCATTTAATTTAATTGCCGTTGAGAGCACGGTTGGGGCATGACTACCCCGAGGCGTGCCCAGGAAGCGATTGACTCATTAGCGCTGAACGCTGATTAGGACTTCGAATTCAGGGTCCAGCGGGCTCGGTAAATTCCTGTTGGTGGACGAGATCTTGTCGCGTGGACTGGAGTGGTGCAATGGAGGCTCACGGGTTGGAAACGCGCGAACGTGCCTGATTGTCGCAGGGAGTGGTGCAGCAAAAGGTGAATCTCGGGAATGTCGTCGTTCCAACTCTCGAGGAATTACACAACAAGGTCGATTTAGGAGGTGGATACCACACCAAGCTGTAAGAGCATGGGCCCATCTAGGTGACTGGTCGTGTAAATGATTCGCTTGAGGTGTGGCTTGTCCTGGTCCGCGCAAGTATGTTGCCGAGGTGGATGATCTCGTGGCTGGACTCATCGACATGATGCCGAGCACGTATTCACCTGATGGTAGTCGTCGCAGCTGCCCTTGAACGATTTGGAGCGCGAGGCTGGACCTGGAAGCCTGTCGCCACGCTCAGTTATCCCGTGACATGTGTCAACCCCGGGCTTCAATTTCGATGCCGTATCGCAAATGCGATAGCTGCGAGGTCGAAGGAAGACGATGCTGAGGAAGATGGTGTGGTCGAGACCTTTCGGAACCCTGGATCCGTGTGGCATCTGAATGCAATTGGATCTCAGGCTGCGGGGTAGCCTGCACAGGATGCAACTTGCTCCACCCCTGCCACAACGGCAAATTCTCACTTCAACTGCCGCCGCTCTCGTCTCCTCGCCCAAGAAACTTCTCTGCTTATGCTCCAAGCTAAGATCCACATCACTCGTTGCGACTCGTAGCTAGACAATACTTATACGCTAATCGCGAAAGACATGTACCACCTCGACGGTAGCCCGAGCGTGGAAACCAGTCTCTTGAACGACATCGTCAAGGCAGCTACAACAAAATGCCAGGGCTTGTTCAAAAAACCCCAACAACAGCCTCCTTCAAGACCATCGTTGTCAAGGAGCTCCACCCAACTTTCGGTGCCGAAATCGAAGGAGTGAACTTTCCCAACCCGTCCAATGAGCAATTCGACGAGATTCTCGCCGCGATGGCGAAGGTTCGTTGTGCCGAATATACCTGTGGCGGGTGTTGAAGTGCTGACGAATGATTCAGTATGGGGTCTGTGTATTCCGAAACACGGGACTGGATGATACTGCACATGTAGATTTCTCCAGGAGGTTTGGAGAGCTCGATGACATTCGACCATACATGACGGCCGGACGCAAGATGCGATACGAGTATTATGAGCTGTTTGATGCTGGAAACGTCGACGAAGATGGAAAGGTCATCGATCCGGAGTCGCCAAAGGCTCAATATCAGAAGGTGAGTGGATGTATCGTTCGGTTTCTGCTGATGCTAATGACGACAGGGCAATGCTCTTTTCCATGTCGATTCCAGCTTCAATCCACGCCGAGCATCGTTCTCACTCCTACGTGCATACGAGCTACCACCACCTGGCTTTGGTGGTAACACTGATTTTGCGGATTCCCGAACGGCATTTGACGACTTGCCCGATCATTTAAAGTCAGAGTTGCTTGAAAGAGACTACGTCGCGGCTCATTGCATGGCGCACTCTCGGAAAACAGCCGCTCCCGTCTTCTTCAAGGACTTGGACGTCGAGAGTCAGCCCATGCATCGACATAAGATGGTGCAGAAGCATGAGCCTAGCGGAAGGATGAATCTTTACATCGCCGCACATGCTCATCACGTGGAAGGGATGTCTAAAGAGAGGTCAAACCAACTGCTGAAGGACTTGCTGCAACACTCGACGCAGGAAAAGTATCGCACTAGCGTACAATGGAACAACGTGGGGGATCTCATTATCTGGGATAATACGTGCGTGCTTCATCGAGCTGGCGGCGGCACGTTTGGGGGAAAGTACAGGCGTGATCTTCGAAGGACGACGGTGCATGACAGCAGCTCTACGGCCTGGGGATTGAACGCCGAAGGGTTCGATGCTCGACCAGGATTCAGCCTTGGGGCTTCCAACGACGTGAAGTAAATAGAGGCAGTCGAACTAGATGTTCAGGGTTACTAGCAGCTTGTTAATTGGTTAATTAAACCTTAGATTTCTGCTCCTCCAGGCCAATCCGCTATCCATTGAAATTGAATGTAAGATCTTCGACTATTACTTCATGAAGCAAGAGATCAACGTATCTGGTAATCAGAACTTGTGTGTATGAGTGATTGATGGCGTTCATCAGGCTGTTGGGTGTGGACTGCGTTGGTAGCGCCTCCCTCGCCAAAAGCCTAGGCAGCAGCCACTACCGACTCAGCTCTGCCCTTCCAAATCTCCACCACCGCCCTTCTCCGGCCTCTTTTCCATCTCTGGTCTACAATTAGTGTAGGAATGCTCGTCGACATCTCTCTGTCGTCAGCTTGGTCATGTCGTGGCGTTCAGAGAAGGGCGAACTCGCAAGTAACGTGGATGCTGCCTTGAGCTGCGAGACTACTAATACTCGCACTGCCCGCAATGGCGACCCTCATTAAGCATCGAAGCATCACTGGGTTACGATTGAGCCTTGCATTCTCGAGTTGTTTACAGTCTGGTCGTTCTTGCGGCTCCAAGCGCTTCGCTAGCTGTTCCCTTGCCCGAGTCTCATCTCGACGAACCACTCCCCGTCTCCAGCCACATCGACAGCTCGGCACAATGTCTTCCCCAGGTCTTTCGACATTGCATCACGTCACGACGCGGAAGCTTAACAAGCTTGATGCCCATCGCGATAAGTTTGAGGCCGACAAAACCGCCATTCTCGCTCGTGTTGCGGCTGCACAAGACCCTGCATCCAAGGTTGAAGCGCTGTTGGCGGGATTTGAGCTACACAGCATCAAACCAAAGCAATCGGAGCTGCACCTTTCCACTCTAGAGCGCTTCGTGCACCAGTCAAAGCATGACCCGTCCGTCTCCCCAGCTCTATTCCGCGATTGGCACTCCAAGCTAGAACACGAACTGGACGCTGTCAGCGCCAAGTACGAATACGCTGCGTTGTTCGGGAAACTTGTAATCGAATGGATCAAATATCCCAACCCAGGCACTGGAAACCTTCCCGTCGCAAGCGATTCAGATTCGGAAACGAGCGATAGTTTCGATCAGGTCGGCCGCAAAGAGATGCACGAACAACGAGAGGAGTGGGAAAGCTGTACTTTTACGGAGCGAAAGGTCGACCAGAGCAAGATTGAGGACTATCTGAACGACATTTTTGGCACCACACTGCAGGCCAAAAAGATTAAGAACTCGCCACTGCAAAACCTTCGGGAGTCTATGAAAGGCGTGATGGATTTCAAATCGGATCTCCAGACACCAAAGCGGAAGGATATGCTCTTTGGAGGAAAAGAAGGACGCTTCACGGTAGACAAACTCAGGTCGTGCATTCGGGGTGTCATCCAGTCCGATCTGCTCGCAGGTCAAAAGCGGGAGGCACTCATTGACCTGGAGAATCAACCAGCAGTATTGAAAGAACTGGTCGATGTTCTCAACATGGATCTCGAAGACCTTGACAAGTGGGGGTGGGACCCTTCGCCTGTTCCACTGCACATGCGCCGTCAACTCAACGGGAAGTATCGAGTGTTCATGGACGAGGAAACGCACCAAGCCATTCTCCTTCACTTTGTCGGGAAAATTTGGGCTGTTGCTATGAAGCAGGCTTTCAAGGCTTTCTACCACTCGGGCGCATGGCTACAGACTCCGTATCGCTCAATGAGCAAGAAGGCTCGTCAGCGACGCGAGTATTTCGTCCCCGGAGAGACCCGTGTGTCCTCGTCGATTCGAAACCGCCGCCGTGGAATATACCAAGAGGAGTACTTCATGACGCAGTTACCAGATGATCCATTCGCCGACTATCGTGACTATGCTGCCGAGGACCAGGACGCTAGTTCGAGCACGACGAAGTCGCCTCTTGCAACCAAACAGTCAATGTTACGCTTGGTCACAGCCGAACTTTTGGTCAACACCAAAGTCTACGGCGAATTCCTTGTGCTCCAATCCGACTTCAAGTGGTTTGGACCTTCGCTGCCTCACGATACCATCTTTGCAGTTCTTAAGTTCTTTGGGGTGCCAGGGAAATGGCTACGCTTCTTCAAGAAGTTTCTCGAGGCGCCGGTTGTCTTTGCGCAAGACGGTGCTGACGCACAGGCGCACATGCGCAAGTGCGGTATTCCCATGAGCCATGTTCTGAGCGACGCCCTGAGCGAAGCGGTCCTCTTCTGTCTCGATTTTGCCGTTAATAGGCGTACAGGAGGCGCGAATATCCATCGCTTTCACGACGACTTGTGGTTCTGGGGCCAAGAATCGACGTGCATAAAGGCGTGGGACGCGATCCAGGAATTCTCCAAGGTCATGGGACTGCAGCTGAATGAGGAGAAAACTGGAACTGCACTCATCGTCTCGACAAAGGACAAGGCTCGCACACTGCCTCCCGCGCTGCCGCAAGGCAAGGTAAAGTGGGGATTCCTGATTCTGGATTCTGAGACCGGCCGCTGGGTGATAGATCGCAAGCAGGTCGACGAGCACATTGAGGAGCTTCGTCACCAGCTTGGCGCCTGCCGCAGTATCATGGCCTGGGTGCAAGCTTGGAACAGCTATGTCTCTCGGTTCTTCTTATCCAACTTTGGGCAGCCTGCGTTTTGCTTTGGTCGCCAGCATAACGACGCAATCATCGAAACTTTTTCGCACATTCAGCGAAGCCTTTTTGTCGACGTCGGATCCGCCAGCGTCACGGAGTACTTGCGCAATGTGATGAGAGAAAGGTTTGGCATGGATGGTTCCGTTCCAGATGCCTTCTTCTACTTTCCGGTTGAGCTAGGAGGTCTAGGCTTGCGTAATCCTTTCATTCAAGCTTTCGCTACACACAAGCAGAACTTCAAAGACCCGGTTCGGCGCATAGATCGCGCATTCGAGGAAGAGCAGGAAGAGTATGATTGCCTAAAAGAGCGATGGGACGCGGGTCACCTTCCTGCCACGCACATGAAACGTGCTCCCGTCGCTCGCGATGATGCAAGAACCGATACCGATTCCGAGCCCGACGAGCCTTTCATATCCTTCGAAGAGTATGTGCGGTACCGTGAAGAGACTTCATCTTTCGTGTGCCGCGCATACGAAAAGTTAATGGAGTGCCCGGTGGAGGAGTGCATAGACACGAGCATAGATTTCGCGAATAACGTGCGGGCTTTCCTGAAGACATCTCCTGCAACCGAGTCATACTGGCTTTGGACCTGTACTTTGTATGGCGGAGAGGTGAAGGACAGGTTTGGAGGCGATGGACTACAGCTCGGCGAGCGCGACTTGTTGCCCATTGGATTGGTGGATGTGCTGAATGGGGAGAAAGTCAGGTGGGATGGATGAAAGATCGGGACTGCAGAAGATGGGGATTGCTGGGGTGGAGGTTCAAGGTTGGGATTAACGGTTAGACAGTCAGATCGGTGAGTGCTCGAGAAGACGCCATCGCGATTCTCGGGTTGGCATTACTACCCCTCTTTGTGTATAATTAGATGGTATGACATCCCTCTCTGGTCAATTATGCCCTAATTGTAGCTTCAACTACTACATTCGGCGAGTTTTGGCTTCGCTGCTCCGTTTTCCACACTTTGTCTCATGCTACTTGGTTTGCGCTCCTCCCCAAGCCCTCTATCTAGCGCCTTTGCCGATCATGTACCATCCTAGCTCAATGCTGCGACCACCAGACTGACCATGGCACGGTATCAGAAACCAGCAGTCCGAGGTTGAGACGTACGAAACGCCCATTGGCCGAAGCCGTGCACGCCACATCGTGGCGGAGCGGGACGCGACTGCCTGCTGATTCTCAGCCTCACGAAGTCTCCGCATCTTAACGACGTTCAGCCTCTCATCATTCACGCTCAACGATAGAGACTAGGGACGCATGAGCTATCGGCAGAGCGCAATTGTTTTTACTGCCGTCGAATGTCCGCCGACATGTCTCGCGCTAACCAGTGGTTTCTCCCTGGGGAGGGTATAGCACGAGAAGTCGTCACCGCAGACATTCAGCGATATTTAGGCCCCGAGGCGCTTGTACGCCCTGGATCTGGTATCGGAGAGTGGGAGGGGAGACCAGGATTCTGGATTACAGCCTACCGGAACTTGACGTCGCAGATGATTGAGGATCTCAAGGATGACACCGCTCGATGGCGGTCAGAGGAGAACCGCTCGAAAAGCCGACTGGGTATACAGAACTCCGTTCACTGTTTAGATTACTGTACTAACTTAATTTAAGCTTATCAGGACTCCGTTACTCATGCTGCTAGACAGCACTGGCAACTGAATGGATTAAATGGAACGAGGTACTCTCAGCCTGAGGGATATCCTACGCAATATTCTTACTCGGAATATGGCCAACCTTCATACCCCGCCACGGCATCTTACTATCAAAGATCTACCTACGACCCCGACCCCCGAGGATCAGCGTATTCTCTGTCCACGGGATCTACCACGGGGTACTACCGTCCCGAATATCCGAATGCTTTTTCGTCCGCCACATCATCACCCATCTATCAGCCTACCCGCGTGCAACCACCTGTTCCAACACCATCTACAGAATCCGTATCTCAGAGCTATCGCTATTCTTATCCCGATCCATATACTTCCGATTCTACTACTGCACGCGACTCAAGAGATTATGATGACACAACAAGGAGCTCATCCTCTTCAGCACCTACGCAACAGCGGTATGGCTACCCAACATCAAGTAGCTACGCACCAGTTGAGCGCGATGGCACACGGCCAAGTCGAGAAGATGTCGATCACATACGGCCAGTTCCAGCGGGATATGCCGCTAGCACACGGCCAGGTCGAGAGTTTGTCGGTTACCCGCAGACAAATCGAGGAGATCAAGCAGAAACAGCTGGATATGTTGCATCTACTCTCGCACAAAAGCCATGGGATGCCGGACCGACAGAAATAGACACCACTGGTTATCCTATTACGAGCGCCTCCACAGGGCGCCTTGCGCGCCGTGATCGCTCACCGCCGTATTCGACATACACCACCGACTACACTTCACGACCTCCACATCCTGAATCCTATAATCGCTATTCCCCTCCGCCGCGTCGCCGCACAGGTTACTCTCCTGGCCCTTATTCTCGTCCCTCACCATCTTCTCCTCGTCGTCCCGCCAGCCGCTCACCGCCCGGTCAGTCCCAACCTCGTCATGAGCAAAAGGATCATCATTCAAGTTATATGAACAACTTCAATCCATTCAGCAACTCAGCAGAAGGCTTAGCATACGATTGTGGGTGGCAGCGAGGGGGCGAGCTATTCTGTAATGGTCCCGCTCAAACGGTGCTGGAAAAGGTGAACGAACTCGGTAGAGGCGCCGTAGGATTGGTCGACGAAGTGAGGTGCGTCGACTACAGCACTAGCCCACATTTCGTGAGGAAGACGGTTCGAATACCTGTCATCAAGCGACAAGCCCAGATCTACACCGAAACTGTCCAGAAAGAGATTGAACATTTAAAACTAGCGTCGCACCCGCACGTGGTTAAAGTCATCGGATCGTACAAAGAAGAGGTTAGAAGCCGGACACTGATCAGTGTTCTTATGTTTCCCGTCGGCGAGAGGAACTTGATGGAGTTCTTCGAGGTTTGCAGTTCGAATCAAGAGGATGGAAACGCTGTAGCTTTGACCACGTATCACCTGTGGCTAAAATCTTGGTTCGGGTGTCTTATCTCTACCCTCACCCATATGCACTCCATCGGAATTCAACACAAGGATATCAAGCCTCACAACATCATTCATCGGCAAGGGCACGTATACTTTACAGACTTCAGCTCCTCGCGCCGGTTTGAGTTAAATGAATCAACATCAACGTCCGATTTTGCACGAGACACAAGGCTATACCGCGCACCAGAAGCGAGTCGGGAAAGCGACCAGACCCACGGTTCGCGAGCCGACGTGTTTTCACTTGGACTGGTATTCATTGAAATGCTTGCGGTATTGTTAGGAAAGCGTATCTCGGACCTTCGCAATGACATGGATGAGATTGAAAATGATTTCGGCGAGTACTGGCGGATCGTTGGTCACTTCGATCGTTGGTTTGGCGAACAAGACAAGTCCAGTACAGTCATTGGCTCGGGAAACAGGAACTGGTACGAGATGTACTCCAACTGCATCAAGCCGATGTTGATCATCGAGAAAGAGGGCCGACCAAGAGCTGTTCAGATCAAAAGATTGGTAGAACAATACCAACGGTGGGAAGTGGGCGAGCCATGTCCTTGCAAACACAGCTCTGCAGAGCCAATGGACCTCGACTCATCTTTTGTTATTGTCTGATATCGCTACCTATTTGACGACAACTCACCGTCCCTCAATACTCTCTCGCCTTTATCCACTCTGTGATGTTCTTTTGCTGGCGCGCCACAATATTCATCGCCTCGTCGGTATCGTACAGATCATACCAACCCGGACTCTCGTGCGGTGGGTCACCCGCCCAAACCATGCCAAAGTCGTTCACGTACTGCGTTTCTGGTCTCCATATACCGCCATAGGCCCACGGGCAAGTCCCGACATAAGAGCCATTACCTTTAAACTCATTCATGGCCGCGCTTATGATGGTCTGAATTTCAATTAGCGTCATGGAGCCATCTCGGTACGAGACCATACCTCAAAGTACTCGTCCTTGTGCGTCGTTTTCGCGCTACTCAAGTACGGGTACTCCTTGGGCAAATTCTCCCAATTATCTCTCGCCATGCCAAATTCCTCCAAGAATACAGGCTTTCCAATTTCCCGGCCCCATTTACTAGTATCGGCGATGAAAGTCTTCGCGAAGTCTTTGGCATTTTGCAGGCTGACACCGGTCGCGTCGTTCATATCGTACACACCTGCACGATCTCAGAGTCAGCGCAGCACCTCTTTGGCATCGGAACAACTTGCCCCAGTTCTGCACCCAACAGTGCGTCGTCGCATAATCCACCGTCGAGAAGTTGTGCACCTGCTTAAAGTAATACTCCCCCTGCTTACTCTCCAACCCCACGCTGATCAACTGCTTCGGCGCCAGACTCCTGATGTACTTCGAGGTCCTCTCCACCCACGGGAACAACAAATCACTCGGATTCGCCTGGAGATAGATGTTGTATGGCCCCTCATGCCCAACCTCATTCGAAGCCTGCGGCTCATTCGCCAGCTGCCACGTCATGATGGTCGGATCCTCCGTATACAGCCGACCATTCACGCTATTCCTCCTGCTCATCACCGTCTTGATATGGTCCTTGTACCACTGCTCCGCCTGCTTGTTACTATAAATCAAATTCGCAAAATCCGTAAAACTGCCATACGGCTGCGCGTCGATGCCCTCCTTGGTATAACTCCCCCACCCAGTCCTAGGCTCTTTCCGCTGCGGCTCTGCGGTCAAATTCCAAGATGATGGATACGGTATCGCGGTATTGTTTTTGGCCCAACTGACAAATTGAGCGAATCCCCCGGACCACTGCCACTCGTTTCCGAGCGTCATTGTCGCGCGTATGCCGCGCTTCCCCATCTCATCCAGACACCGATCGAGTCCCGCGAAGACCTCTTCATTGTACTTGCCAGGGCTGTCCAGGAGCGGCGGGTTCATGCGGAATGGCTGCGGCGTCGGTGCGCCCTCGGACGCGGCCATGATGCGCAGATGGTTCACGCCATGCGCGGCCATTTGGTCGAGCTCCGTCGTCAGGCGCGTCAGGTTTCCGCCGAGAGACGCGGGCGTCGCGAGGTTCATGCAGGCCCAGTAGTTGAGGCCCGTGATGTAGTGCAGGCCGTGAGCATCTTTCAGGCGCAGACCCGAGACATAGACGAAGTCGTCGTCTGCAATGGCGGCGCTGTGCGACCTGGGAGCTCCGGGCATAGCAGCTCCAAGAGCTGCGCAACCCAAAAGACATGTTATGGTTGTCCGCATGATTGGAATTTGCGATCAATTGCGTGCGCAGTGCAATCGAATTCCCCATCGCTCGTGCGCGAATCGTTCGCGTTCTTATACATTTATTTCGGCGGGCGTACTCTCGGACGTGGATGCTCGAATTGACATCATCCAGGGGAGCTTCCGGAGCCAGGCGCTCCGAGCTGCTTGTTTAGGCGTCGCGGAATAAGAGTAGGGTCGCTTGGCAGGGCGTCGTTCGCGGGGTAATATGGGTAAATTCCCCGGGGGTCGCGGCGTGGCGAAGAGGCTCAGGAGATGTGGGGATGTTAGATACGCGATCATGTTGTGTGCGTCTTGGGTGTTTTGTTGGTGGTGGTGGTTGCCATGGGGCAAAGCATAGAGCGAATTTTCGTGGATTTGTCGTGGAGGGGTTTTGTGGTGGTGATACCCATGTATATTATGTCCGAATGGCTTTCAGACATGAACGCTGGCGTGGCTGGTTTTCTCAGTCGTCATTAGGCATGATGAACCAAGTTGTATTGGTTGACCTGGCGTCAGGTCATTTACCACAAAACGTGGCGTACTCTTTTCATAATCCTACACCAGATTGACTGTATGTATTATGTGACAGCATATATGGCACCCCAGCTTATAATGTCGTACACCGCATATGACTACGCCTCGTTGCGTTTCATTGCCCGCACTTAGGACTTTGATACATTTCGTGATTTGATACAAGGCCGAGTACGTACCTCCTCAAAGGCTGGCTTGAGCAATAGTGAATGCGAAGCGCCGGGACCTACTGATAAGTCTAAAGCTTCTGTAAGTGTTCCAAGAGTTCTATGAACGTGATGTTCATGAACTCCACTGTAGCGCTTTACTAGATGCATAACTTCTTCATGATATGTATGCTTTGTTAAAGCCGCATCTGTTAGTAATAATGGACTTTCAACTTCTCTCAGTCACATCGATGGCTTGAACTAGCATTTTATCTTAATTCTAGTTGCCTAGATTTGCATACTCCGATTGCCGCGAGGTTGTACTTCTCGCATGGCCTCTTGGCTGGCCGGTTTCAATTACGAGGTTGCATCGTAGGGTGGTCACATCAGCTTCTAAGTTTACTGAAGTTTGAAGAAGACCCGTTATTGGATGACAAAAAACAAGTTTAGTTGATTGACTTTTCCTCTTGCATGAAGACGACCACTTTGGGCTTTGGCAACCGCAGTGAAGTTGGTGCGACTCCGTAACATCATAGAATGTCCGTTTTGAATAATTTGGCAGACTTTAAAGCAAAATGCACCGCAGAATGCATGGTACCATTCCAGACAGCTTATGTTGGCGAAGGATGTGGAAGAAAAGCTCTAGGCTTGAAAAGCATATGTCGTTCAAATTTTCTTCTCTAAATCTATCAACTTCCATATCCGAGCAACATTAGTCTTTTGTAGATGTAGAAGGAACTATAAGATTTGACATAGAAGTTCATTGTTTCCAATTGTCATATCAACAATGTTAAGCAACTATTGCATCGATGGGAATCCATATTCCTGTATATCACATTTCTCGCACGTCGGGCTGATTTCTCGAGGAGAAAATTATACTGGAAAAGCAGTTCATCGACTATCGTTTCTTGCAGGTGCTTGCCTGCAGGTCTGCATTGGTAGTTTTCGACATGTTTTGTTTGCTCTAGATGTTGAGCATAACATGTTGGAAAACTCATTTGTTTTATGGGTGGTAACTTGTGATTTTATTGGACTTGAACGCGGCTCGATGTGCTCCTCAGAGTAAACACGCACCCGTGTCCCTATCTCATGACATTATCTTGTGTTTTGGCGACTTTCTTCTCTACGAGAGTTTCGCAGTATTAATTTGCTAGAGTAAGATTTGCTGTTGAGCCATTTTTGGGTGTACTAATCTTAAAATACTCATAGGGAGCAACTGACACGCGGTTAATTTTCCAGAAATTCAATTTGCGAGAGTAGTCAAGTCATAACAAAGCAATAATGTGTTTTATTCACCTCAGCGGTGGGTCTACAATTTACGCATAATCTGTCCTTTGTGAAATTGAGTCTTTCATATTTCAATACCTTTGGGAGTGTTGGTTTCAACAAGCCGCAAAGCAACGGCATAAACTCTTTCTATGTATCATTTCTAGTCCAGTATTCATTTGAACATTTGATCGCAAGCTTCCACAAAGATCAAATGTCTAAATTCTAATCATTTCCGCTGCGGTACACGAATGCATGATGCTTTCATTTTCAATCAATATTGAAGAAGACACCGAATTGAATACACTTGCGCAGCTCATCCTCGTTCTTTACAGTTCCTTTTTGTAGTATAGTGAGCATCATTCATCGGTTCTATCATCTTTTCTTTTACAATTTGTTGTAGCACTGCATGACTTCTCAACCAACGTTTTTTGAAATTGAATACGATTAAGCAATCTTTCGCATTTACTATGCAACTTGAGTCTTCTTAGAAAAGTAGGTATGCTCATAAGAACGAAGGAACGTACCGAATTGGGACTATTTTCTCTTTGGACTTTGAATTTCAAAGTTACCCAAAGTTCTGGTACACAGATATTGCGAGGGCGTAAACACAGATTCCGGCATTCTATTCCGTTGATGGCCGTTGATGTAGGGCTATATGTGCCTCTGAATGCTGCCTATTGGATGCATCAAGTCCATGGGTTTGAAATTTGGAGAAGATTCGATTCGTTATCAAAGGAATATTGCCTTCGTAACCTTTAGCTCAGGCTGAATTTCATGGTCTCTAGTTATGATTCTCTCATGAATTGTGGCTGTAGGCGCATCTACAAATGTGAATGGATCGGCAGAAATGAAGCATGTATCCGCAGGGTTCTAGTTTTCTCTATACGAAGACAATAATAGGGTTTACGTCGTATACAACAGGAGTCAGGCTGCATGGTGTGGGAATCGAAGTATTTCTTTACTGGGAGGAGGAGAAGGAGTGTGTATCAATGGCATAGCGATTTGGATATCATTTTCGATTCCTGCGTAGCTGCAAGCAACAGGCTGATTTGGGTCGCGCGCACATAGTTCATCCTCATAATACTGTTTACTTTCTTTTGTAATACATCTCAATGAAGACGTCCGAAGATAGAATTCCAAGGGTACGGTGACGGCATTAGAATGTGCATGTGCCGGTTGTTAGAGTGATTTTGATGATTGCGCATGTTTCGATCAATCTTGGATTTTTTGTGAAAATATCAAAAAGAGGTCAGAGGACGCAAGAAGAGAGATATCTTACAACTTATATATCTGAGAGACAGAAACGCCTGAAGGCTAAGCAGTGTACTAGTCGCACACATTAGCTGAGGGGCGATCACACTTTGGCACTGGTTACAAGAAGCGCGCAAAAACAATGCAATGTTGCATGCGGATGGCTGCAGCATATATGCGCAATGATATAGTTTTAGCGAGTGATAAGAAGACAGCATGCGCGGAAGGGTGCTGCAAATTAGCAAAGAGGCATGCGGAAGAGGGCTGGAAGGATCGTGATTGCATGGCTCATGATGACTGACGGATGTGAGGAATAAAAATACTGATGACATGCTGCCAATAGTGCTCTGCTTCTAAATGCAACAAACACAGTCGACACCCATGCGATTTTCACGAGTAGTTGTAGATAAGCAGCGTTCGCTCGTTCCGACGTCGGGGGTGCCAGGTATGCTAACCTGGATATTAACGGATACCTGCGGAGGCTGCAGTCCACGATTCTCCTCCTCGCAGGCGTCTCAATGTACAGTTGTCGTCAATTCTGAAACGCAAAATCATGGCCAGCGATACGAAGGTCACAGTATCTCCGGCGGAATTCCCACAAGATCGAGGTTCAGTGGCCGCACTTTTCGCGGCGTATGCAAAGTCCTTGGGCATTGACCTAACATTCCAAAGCTTTGATGAAGAGGTCGCTTCTCTCCCTGGAAAGTACGCGTCTACAAGCGGAGGTGCTCTGTTTCTCGCCCGGGCGACTTCACCGGAAACCAATTCCGCCAGCGGAGAGGAAATCACCAAATCAAACGATATCATCATTGGATGTGTGGCGATGCGGGCATTGCAACCGCCACATAGCTGCGAATTGAAACGACTCTATATCATTCCACAGGGTCGAGGATGTGGTGCTGGGAAGTTGTTGCTGGAATCGGCGATTGCGAAAGCAAGGGAGTTGGGGTACAAGGAGATGTTCTTGGATACGCTTCCCAGCATGTCCGCGGCGAGAAGACTGTATATGACGGCTGGATTTGAGGAGGTTAAAGCGTACTACGAGAGTCCGATCGAGGACACGTCTTTCCAGAGGTTGAAACTGGACTAAAGAGCAAGCAAACATTCGAAAAGCTCAATTGGCCATTTGCGACGGTGTTACCGAGGGTTATATGGGTAATGCGTTTCACGGCGGACAAAGACGCGAGGATGAATAGTGGGAGGGGTGGATGGCTTGGCCGAAACCCAATGAAGAAGTCGGGCGTGATTTCGCGCGACCCTTGCGCGTCATTGACTTTTAGCGTGTTTGCTTCCCACCCGCCATTTTCGCCTCGCATCGTGCCCCTGGCGCCGTCCACAGCCCTTGGAGAATTGCTAGTCTTCTTTCTTCAGTGTGAATTAGAATGACCTCCTCATCCGTCACCGCCGATTCCGAGTCACAGAAATCCACTCCTCCGTCTTCCCCGCCGCCCGTTGACATGGACCCGGACAACGATGCGATTGCCAAAGATATGCAGGCCGAAGAAGATCGTATGCGCGCGCAACGCGAGAAAGAAGATGCAAAACGCGACGCAGAAATGGAGAAAGAGCTACAAGAGGACCTGAAGAGTGGGAAAGAGGTTCTGGACAAGAAGTACCAGCAATTGGAGTTCTTGATGAACAAGAGCAAGGTGAGTGCTTTTCAAGCCAACTCGACGCACGTGTCTACCATGAGAGTCCGCGTTGACGTGTCCGGGCGAGTAGCTCTACGCAACCGTCATGTTGGCGCAAATGCAGCGACAAGAAGACGACGAGAAAGCGCAGAACGATAAGACGCACGGAAAAGCCTCCAAACGCGAACAAAACGCCGAGAAGGTAGCAGCCGAGTCCCAGCGACGAGCGACCCGGGCTTCCGCTGCTACCGACGTCGATCCTCCTCGGCCCGCCGACGAGGCCGCATCGCCACAGAAGAGTGGACGTGGAAGGCCAAGGAAAGGGACAGGCAAGGGCGGCAAGATCTCGGACTACTACAAGAAGGAAGAACTCCAGAAGAAGACCGAGGGATCTACAATGTCGGATGCGCTCCAAAAAGCGGCTGACGAGGACAACGTGAAGATGGGCGAAGTTGGCGTTCAAAATCTCGCTTCTGCGCGTCAACCCAAGTCTGTGACAGGAGGAACAATGCGCTCCTATCAACTGGAAGGACTAGAGTGGCTCATATCGCTCTATGAAAATGGCATCAACGGCATTTTAGCCGATGAGATGGGCCTAGGCAAGACGATACAGACCATCTCTTTGCTAGCCCATCTATGGGAGAAGAAATCATATGGCCCATTCTTGATTGCGGCACCCCTTAGTACCACCAGCAATTGGGTCGACGAGTTCAAGAAATGGACGCCGAGCATACCTGTCTTGCTGTATCACGGAGACAAAAACGAGCGCACACGCCTGCGACGAACCAAGCTCAAGAATCCAGGGACAGATCAATTCCCAGTCGTGGTTACGAGCTACGAGATTTGTATGAATGACCGGAAGTACCTGACTGGCTTCGGTTGGCAATTCATCATCATCGACGAAGGCCACCGTATCAAAAACCTCGATTGTCGGCTCATCCGTGAGCTCCAAACGTACCGCTCTGCCAACCGTCTGTTGATTACGGGTACACCCCTTCAGAACAACCTCACCGAGCTTTGGTCCCTGCTGCATTTCCTCCTGCCAAGCGTCTTCGACAAACTCTCGACCTTCCAGTCGTGGTTCGACTTTTCGGGTTTAAGCGACAAGGCCAGCTTTGAGCAGTTGCTTTCTGAAGAGCGACAACAGTATCTTGTTAAATCCTTGCATGCGATCTTGAAACCATTTCTGCTTAGGCGAGTCAAAACTGATGTGGAAAGCTTGATGCCAAAGAAGCGGGAATATATTCTCTTCGCACCACTTACGCCAATGCAGCGCGAGCTTTACCAGGCAATTCTTGATGGCACGAGCCGATCGTACCTTGAAGAGAAAGCCGTGGAACGTCTCAGCTTGGGAATCCGCAGCGGCACAGCGACTCCGCTGAGCACTCGCAGCAACAACGGGAGCCGCAAGCGTAAGGCATCGCCAAGTGGCACTAACACGCCAAACAAGAGCGCCAAAGTGTCACGCACAGGTACTCCAGCATCGACTGCCTCGCCTCGGGGCAGAGGACGTCCTCGAAAGAACTACGAAGAAGTGAGCGACAGCCAGTTCTTCCAAGATCTTGATGCGCAGTCAAGCGAGGCAGAGGATGAGGAAGAGTTGGATTCAGGAGCTGAAGAGGAGAGAATCCGCGGTGCGACCTTTGAATTGGCAAAGCGACAGCTGCTGCAGAAGAAGCTCGGCAATCCGATCATGCAGCTTCGACTCTGCTGCAATTCACCGTACAATTTCTTTAATCCCTTCATTACTGCGGAGACGTCTGGGTCCGAGACCTTTGCTTCGGAAACCGAACCGGATGAAACGATAGTCTCGACTTCTGGAAAAATGCTGCTACTCGACACCCTGCTGCCAGAATTACTTCACCGAGGCCATAAAGTCCTCATATTCTCACAATTCACCACGACACTCGACCTGCTCGAGCAATACCTCGACCTACGATTTTGGCCACACGCTCGCATTGACGGATCGGTCGCTCAGACAGAACGCCATGCACAGATCAAAGCCTTCAATGCACCCGCATCCAAAAAGAATGCGACGAATGTCTTCATCCTCTCTACTCGAGCAGGAGGACAAGGCATCAATCTTGCAGCTGCTGATACAGTCATCCTGTTCGACTCGGACTGGAATCCCCAGCAGGACCTACAGGCGATGGACCGTGCTCATCGGATAGGTCAAACGAGGAACGTAATTGTATATCGCTTTGCGACACGAAATACCGTGGAGCAAAAGCTACTTGAATCCGCAGAAGCCAAGCGGCGACTAGAGAAGCTCGTCATTCGAAAGGGCGGCGTCCGCAATGATCGAGGGCGCGGCAAACAACTGGACAAGGAACACGAGGTTGACGAGCTGCAGAAGCTGCTTCGTCGCTCCGATGGAGAGAGCTTCGACGTGGCGGGAACGGGTAGCAAGATTCTGTCGGATAAGGAAATGGAAATCCTCCTTGATCGAAGCGACGAGGCATATCAGCGCGCGGAGGAAGGCGTGGACGTTGGTGGCTTGGGCCAGGCATTCCAGGCCGTGGTGAAAAGAGAGGAGGGGGCACTCATGGAGGGGTTGAAGGCGTAGTACCGTAACGGCGCGAATGGGAACTTATCGTTAAATTAAGATTGAGCCCATGCTGTACTCTGCTTGTTTCGTCGACAAGACTCGTCCATTCACATGATGGCGCGACACGACATGACGGAAAGGGCTAGCCTAGGCGCGTCGCACCTTCCCAGGCTCATCCCCGAGACTGACTGTGGTTTCATTTATTTCACCGCACTTCCATCTCGTCCCAGAGTTCACCACCTCCTTTGAATCATGTGTTCGCATTGCATGCGCGACCCTCAAAGGCCAACACGATTTCATTCACGACAAGCGAAGCGTGCACACATACGCTGGACCTATGCATCGCAACTTCCGTCGGATAGCCGCACTTCTTGTTGCCTATGGCACGATTCAGCTGCATGAAATATCCAAAGAGCATCTACTATTCCATTCACCTTGAAACGTTGAGTCGGGGCAGTCCAGCTGTCAAATAATCACGTGTCTAAGACTCTGGATAATGAACTTGGCTATGTACCCGTCCCTATGGCATCGAGCATTGCGAACCTTGGACATTGATTTCTCCGAGTCTACTCCTCCCGCCGTCGTTAACGACCAGAAGTACCGGAAGTTACTCGGTAGTCTCGGCATCGCGAATTTAGGCTTCCATACCCTTCCTTCCGGCGCAAATGACCTTTAAATTCTCATAGTTACCGAAACCAAATGCCAAGCGATAACAAGCTGCCCCACCAGGTCGCCGGGAGAATATGGTCCACATCATCCACACATCCTTCATGCAGAGACCGCGCGGTACCATTTGAGCAGATGTTGCGTATCGCGATGAGCAGAGCTCCTCGACCCGTATCCGCAACTCGAACGCATGCAGCGCAAGGGATCAGATAAATTGGATTACGTTTCCATATCCTCTTCTCTCGACTTGTTCTCTCGACTTGTATTATCTGTTCAATTTCTTGCGCCCCAATGCCCCACAACAGCCATTGTGGAGCTCTCCTGATATTAATCCAAGCGAAGGGCCTCGCGTCCTTTGCTAATACTCGCGACAATCATATCCCCGGCTTGGAGCTAATATTCGCAAAGATCCGAGGAGTACCCAGGAAATCCTAAGCCGCGAGGTATGGCATTTTCATATCTGGAGACGGCACAGTGGCGTCCACGGTTAATCTATGTGACTTGTGCACATCAGGGACCTTGTTTCATCCACTGATGGTCTTTCTTTATATTTGCTTCTCTCCCCTTGCTGCTGCCGAACGTCATAATTCTTCACAGTAGCAATCATGAAGTGGTTGTACCTTGGAGCAGCACTAGCCATCAGGCCAGTGGCGTCTGCCTCGGTCAGCGACGCTGTCGCTGCCCGCTTCAACTATCCCTCAGGATCGCACTTTTTACACGAATGGGAAAACGCACACAAACACGAGAAGCGAAACGCAACCGCCACCACAAACTTTCTTGGACGTCTCCTCTTCGCCAGACAAGCAGGGCGATGTGGTGCAGATGGTGGTGGAGCGAGCTGCACAGGCGGCCAGTGCTGCTCAGCTTATGGGTACTGCGGCAATGACTTTGAATTCTGTGGTGACATTGTTGGATGTCAACCGCAGTTTGGACGATGTGGAACTGCGACTCCAACACCGACCCCAACGCCGACCCCCACTCCTACGCCTACGCCATCGCCATCTTCCTCGTCAATCGTCGTCTCCTCTTCTTCATCATCAGCGGTCATTCCTCCGTCATCCAGCGCGTCCCCTCCAGCTCCCTCTGGAACCTTAATCGTTTCCCTCAACGGACAGTGCGGAAACGTAACGACATGCGCCGGCTCAGCCTTTGGCGGTTGCTGCTCTGAATTCTACTTCTGCGGAAACGGCGCTGCCTACTGCGGTACGGGATGCCACTCTGCCTTTGGCACATGCGGCGGCGGACAACAGTCTTCTTCATCGGTCCCAGTTCCATCTAGCACTGCACCGCCTAGCTCTGTTCCACCCAGCTCTGCGCCGCCTAGCTCTACTCCTACCCCATCTTCGACCCCGACCCCCACGCCGTCAAGCTCAAGCGTGGTGGTAACTTCGCGTACGGCGGCTCCAACCCCGACGCCGACGATTCCAGTCAGTACCGATGGAAAATGCGGAAATGGAGTCGGTTGCGTGGGTAGCACTTTCGGAAAATGTTGCTCGGATTACGGATATTGTGGAAATCAAGCCGAATATTGTAATCCGATGTACGGGTGCAATGCGCAATGGGGAGAGTGCACGACGAGTTGAAAAGGAGGCGCCGGTAGTCGTATTTGTTGGAAGCGAGCATGTGAAATTTAATGACCATCGAAAGAAGATCTAGGTTGATAGATTAGATTTTACTTTACGCTGCTTTGTGTCGAGTTGTGAGGTTGTGAATGATCGTCGGGACAGGGGAGCTCTACCGTTCCATGCATACGGGCAAGCTCCACACATACGCGATGACCTGTCGATCATGCGTGATCTTCTAGGCGACTTAAGCAGTCCTAGTACATAAAACACTGGAGATTTTCTCAACATCTCTTCACCGACACGCGAGTACTCCAAGAAGTTCACATACATCCTGCAGAAATCCCCATCAACCATCCCCCCTCACACCTTCTCCCTCTCCTCCCTCTTGCCCTTATGTTCCAACTGCACCACCACATCCCTCCCCAACAAATGATCCACATTGGGCGCAAAAAACGACGCCACAACTCCAACCCCACAAAACGCAATCGTGCTCAAAAACACAGTATTATACGCCTCCGCACTCGCCTCCCGATACGCCCTGCCCCCCACCTCCAAAATCCTCTCCGTCACCCCCTCCACCCCCTCCCACTTCCCCGTCCCCAGCGCCACCAAAAACGTCTCGATGCTGCCCGCTGGTAGACCTGCTGCTAGCAGCGCGGGTGGCACGCGCGCTGGGATTGTGGTCGCGAGGCGGTTGGAGAGTATGACGGTGTAGACGGTGGAGCAGATAGTTGATATAAACGAGCGCGCGGACCCAGCGATACCCGTCGCCGAGCCTATTTCGCGCTGATCATCGATGCAGATAGTCGCGACAGCTGAGTTGAGTATCTCATTCCAGCCGATGAAGGATGCAGACAAGAAGACGAAGATCGCGGCGCGGAGGGGGGTGTCTGGGGTGGAGGAGGCCATTGCAGCGAGAAAGACGCTGCCGATGAAGAAGACGACGATGATTTGGAGGTTGGTTTTGCGCTTGAAGAAGGCGCCGACGAATTCGCCGAACAGGATCCCGCTGTTGGATATGCAGCTTACCCAGCCGGCCCACATGGTGCCGTGGCCGGGGGAGTAGAGCACGGCGACCATGCTGGGCCAGAGGATGGCCAGGGCGTAGTATATGGCTGCGCCGAGGGCCCAGAGGAGGACTGAGATGTTCCATGGCATGTTTTTGAAGAGGTGCATTGGGAGGAGCGGCTCTTTTAGGTTTCCGTAGGCTTCGTATACGAAGAAACCACTGAGGCAGAGGAAGCCTAAGACGATGGTTGCGATGACGTGTGCGGATTTCCAGGCATACAAATTACCGCCCCAGGATATGCCCATGAGGAAGAGGATGAGGCCCATTGTGAAGAGTAGGGTGCCAATGTAATCGAAGTTGACGAGGAATTGGCGTTTACGGCCTTGACCATGCTTCATCTCGAAGGTCGGAGGCTTGTAGAAGAGGAACCAGACGACAGTTGTGGCAGCATTGAGGGCGGTGAGAAGGTAGAAGATACTTGAAAATGTCAGCAGGCAATAAACGAACAATCGTGAATCGAGACAGCTTACCCTCTCCAGCCAACACTACTCTCGAATACAAAAGCATACGCAATGGCAGGTGCGAAGCCGCTCGACGGGATGGCCCACGCGAACACCCATGCTTGGGCGATGAATCTGTACGTGGTAGGAACTAGTTCACTGACAGCAACTGTGCAAGGTCAGCTGTAAGACAGTTCCCATCGCAATACGACTTACAAGCATACGAAAGCTGCGATGCTGCTCCAAGTCCAATAAGCGTTTCACCCGCAATCAATGCAGGAATATTCGGGGCCACAGCTGCAACGATACACCCAATCGTCGCGAGCGCATTCCCTCCAATGAAGAACCAACGACGGCCGAACAGGTCGCTCAGTCGGCCCACAAGCAACAGCCCAACGGAGTTTGTGAGTAGATAGCTGAGAGATACCCAGCTCAGGTTCGGATCCGGTCCAATGTCCGCGTTGATGTAGGCAAGCACTGGAGCAGCGAGACCGAAGCCCCCAACACCACATCCAAAGCTGGCGCCGATGGCGAACACTGAGACGTATTAGCAGCGAATAGAGCGAGTGCGTTGAACAACGCACTAGAGCCGAGGAAATTGGCCGATCTGAAGTAGCCCTTTGGTAGCTCGGAATCGGTTACGGTGAAGTCGCGGCCTTTGATGTCTTCTTCATGTTGCTTCTCGCGATCTGAGGCTGTCTCTAGGTGGAAAATGGTGTCGACCTGCGCATCGTCTTTGGTGTCTGCCATGACTCAAGCAGTTAAATTCCTGAATGGTATTCGACAATGTGCTTGAGGGCAACTGGATACTTATGTGTCTGCATGACCGGGGATAGCCAGGGATAAGCTGAGCCGATCAGTGAATCCAGGCTGGTGGAGCGTCTGGGAACGTAGCGCTGAAGAGGCAGCATGAGCTAGACACTATCGCGTGGGGTATATCTGGGGTGGAGTGGGTCCAATGCTAAGTCCGGGGAAGTTAGGTAGTCCATGTGAAGCAGCCATCTGATCCTGGGTCGGAAAAGATTATGCACCACCTGCCAAGCAGGAAATGTGGGATAATCATCTTCCATGATGGAAAGCGAAGAAGATGGAGTTGGGAACTTTTAACGGGAATCAATGTCCAATGAGCAGTCTTGTAGACTTCATGAAGATATATATGTTGTCTGGCAATTAACAAAGGATCCCGTCGATAATGGTGCGCTTCGTAGCTGCTAGTGAAGTGTTGACCACATTCCGGGGTCACGAAAACCGGGGTAATGCGGGGTCATGGAAATAACGAGAACTATAGCTGGCCTAGTCACGATTGTGCCTACTTCGGATCTGATTGAGTGCCTTGTCGATGCTAAGATGACTGCTTATCTGAAGTGATGAAGTCTTTGATCGTCTGCTCCAATCCCACATCTTCCGCAAACCCCAACTTCTTCGCTCGAGACGTATCGTACTTTGCAGGCCAGCTCAGCACGATTCTTTCGATTGTTGGGTCGCGCTTTTCCTTTACGAGAGCGCGAGTCTCTTTCCCAGCTATCTGCTCGAGCGCATCGAGGATCTCGCCGCTCGTAGCTGTATACCCTGGAAGTAGTACGGTACGGAAGTGGCCAAAGTTATCGGCAGGAATCTGCATGGCATGTAATAGGTTATGGGCCAGAGTGCGCGGAGAGGCAAGCCAGATACCGATATTGGGGTCGACAGGAAGTTCACTCTCTTCGCCATGCACTGGCTCTCGAACGATGCCAGAAACGAAAGAAGAAGCGGCGGCCGTCGGGGCACCTGCTCTTACGAAAATGGTAGGTAGCCTGACCACACGACCATCAATCAATCCTCGTCTTGAGTAGTCGTTAATGAGATACTCAATCATCAGCTTCTGGGTGCCGTAAGAGCTCTCCGGCATTGGGACGATATTCTCTTCGTTGGCGACATCCTTTACAGCCGCTCTTCCGAAAACGGCGCAAGAAGAGGTAAATATCACTTTGGTTCCTGGCTTCTTGATCCTGATAGTATCGAGGAGGCTTCGGACGCTTTCAAAGTTTACTTTAATACCCAGCTCCAGATTCGCCTCGGAGCCGGAAGACATGATGCCATGGAGGATGTAGACGGCATCTGGCCTGCTTTCTATCAAGCTCTCACAGGCTGCCAGGTCCGTCAGATCTGCTGCCACGCTCTTAACATTGCTTGACTTTGTTGGATTCGGGGCTTGGTGAACGTCGGCTAGGATGAGCTGGGTATCGGGTGAAGTCTCGATCAGCTTCTTCGCGAGCGTTTGGCCGACGAATCCGCCGGCTCCGGTAATGACGACCGTTTTTGCCATATTGGAAGACGACGAAACTGATGAGGCGCGAACTCGCGGCCACGAAATAGCGAGAAGAGGCTCTGGCAGCGAACGGAAAGAAGTCCGCGACCCCGCTGCAACAAGAAGGCGCACGGCCCGATATCCACTATTCCCCCTCCCGATGACAGTGCAACGGTGAACGATTCCACAAACCTCGTATCGACCGCAAAAAACTTATGAATGACTCTATCAGCGCTTCAGTTAGTCTTTAGTAACTAAGAGTGTATGAGAACAATTCTATACCTATCCTATTATCAAAAATACTGTACAAAGCCTTCCGGGGGGACACCTAATTGGTACCTCCAACCAAAGCGATTGCCGATCCTGCCTAGTGCAAATAGCTACATAATCAGTACGGGTAATTTACGTATAGTGGCGTGAAGTTTTGTTAGCCCCGCACTCTTTCCTGTCTTAGCCCCGCAGCCTTGAGATGCGACTCTAGTGCCACCAAATGGCAGAAGCTCTAACGGCAGTCGGCATCGTCGCCAACATCATCCAGCTCGTTGACTTCGGCTCTCGCGTTCTAAAACGTCTTGAAGAATATCAATCTCAGTTCGGAGCCATCCCTGAAGCGTTTCGTCACATCAAAACCGAGCTACCTGTGCTGTTAGATGCCCTCCAGCAGACCCAATCGGCGATCGATGCGGGATCTATCAAAAATGAATCGAAAAAGGCCCTTCACCCCGCTATTGAAGGATGTGGAGTCCAGATAAGGCGGCTAGACGATGTAATTGCGAAAGCGCTACCTACATCAAGCGACTCGCGGATCAGAAGAGGCGGGAAGGCGTTTAGAAGCCTTCGGGACGAGTCAAAGGTGGAAAGAATAACAGCAGTCATTCGTGGCTATGTCCAGACGCTGACATACCACGCTGCCGCCTCATTGGGACCCTCAGCTGGTATAACTCTCTCACGTTCTAATGGGTTTCGATTCTGACGGTTGCAGATCGAATCCAGCCTCGTCCCAACCCGTCCTCCACCGTCCCATTCCGGCGCGATCCACACTTTGTCGACCGCCAAATACTTGCAGAAATAGATAGTAGGACCCATCAGCCTGCGTCTAGACTAGCATTAGTTGGCCTTGGTGGCGTTGGGTATGTATCACGCTTACTCCTCCAAGGGCATGAGCTGAACCCCCCCCAAAAGAAAGTCACAGCTGGCTGTCGAGTACTCATATCGGATACGAGAACAGTCGCCAACTACCTGGGTCTTCTGGATACATGCAAGCAGCACAGCAAGATTTATAGAAGGCTATCGGAAGGTTGCCAAACGAGTGCAGCTTCCTAGATGGGATCATCCCGATGTAGATATCCTGATGCTAGTCTACAGCTGGCTGTGCGATGAAGCAAATGGTCGTTGGTTGATGATCATTGACAATGCAGATGATGTAGATGTCTTTACCTTCAGGTCAGCTGGAGGTAGGGGTTCCCAAGACGAGTTCGCAAGCAGGGCAGCTCCCACGCTTCTGGATTGTGTTCCTCAATCATCAAACGGATCCATTCTCATCACCTCGCGGAGCCGAGACGTCGCCTTTCGACTGACGGGGAATTATGCGGATATCATCAGAGTCCGTCCGATGGGCCAAGCACACGCTCTTACCTTGCTTCGAAATCAGCTCAATGGTAGCTTTGAACAGTATGATTCGGAACAAGACGATGCAATGGCTCTAATCGAGGCACTCGACTACATGCCCCTTGCTATCTCCCAAGCCGCTGCTTACATTAGCCAGAGAGCTCCACGTGCTAGCGTGTCAAGATATCTACAGGATCTTCGCAAAGGTGACCGAGACAGAGCAAAGCTACTGCAAATGGACCTTGGAGACACTCGCAGGGACGGCACAGCGTCAAACTCCATCATTGCTACTTGGCAGATATCATTCGAGCACATCGGCAGAGAAAAGCCTTCAGCAACGCGGCTGCTGTCGCTCATGAGTCTTTTCAATCGGCAGGGGATCCCGGAATCTCTCATTAGCGGCCGCTACAACGAAAGCAGTGATGACGGCGCTGACTTTGAAGACGACCTTAACATGTTGCTAAGCTTCTCTATGGTTGCGACAGACGTAGATGGGCGCCATTTTCAAATGCATCGACTGGTACAGTTTTCAACAACGAAATGGCTCGAACTGAAAGGCGATCTTGAGGGCTGGAAGGAGAAGTATATTACGCTTATGGACGACCATTACCCAGAAAGCCAGTATGAGAACTGGAACACATGTCAAGCATTGTTTCCACACGCTCAAGCAGTAGTAGCGTGTCGGCCAAGCAGTGACAGCGTGCTGAAGGTCTGGGCGTCCGTTCTTTCCAAGGCTATGGTTTATGCAAATGATATGGGATACTACCAGATTGCGGAAGAGATGGGTCGACGCGCTTTAAAGGCAAGGGAGACCACTCTAGGAGCAGAGGATCCATGCACGCTCTCCAGCGTCAGTAACCTTGCGAATGCCTTGCGAATGGGGGGCAAATATGAAGATGCTGAAGTGATGTTTCGGCGGGCACTGCAGGGACGAGAGAAGGCACTCGAGCCAGAGGACCCACTCACGCTTTTGGACCTCAACAAACTTGGATTGGTTTTGTCAGAACGTGGCAAATATGAAGAGGCTGAAATTTTCCACCGGCGGGCGCTGCAAGCGCAAGAGAAGACACTTGGGCTAGAACATCAGGCCACGCTTGAAAGCGTTGGCGACCTTGGCTTGCTGTTAACAAAACGGGGTAACTACGGAGAGGCTGAACAAATGCACCGGCGAGCACTACAAGTAGAAGAGAGGATATTTGGAGAAGGGCATAAGTGTACGCTTGCGAGCATGGATAACTTGGGATTAGCATTGGGAAAGCAGGGTAAATTTAACGAAGCGGAAATAATGCACCGCCGAGCACTAAAGGCGAGCGAGAAGAGGTATGATGAAAGGCATCCAGACACACTGATATGCGCTAGAAATCTGGCCTCTGTACTAGGGTTCCAAGCCAAGTATGAGGAGGCAGAGTCTCTGCACCGACGAGTGCTAGATGATAGCATGAAGGTGCTTGGGGAGGAGCATCCATTCACGTTGTACAGCTTTTGCAACCTAGGCGCCGTGCTACACTTTCAGGGTAAGAATCAAGAAGCAGAAGCAATACACCGACAAGCGTTAGCTGGGAGAGTGAAGGTGCTAGGGAAGGAGCACCCACATACACTGAGCAGCATGCACAACCTCGCGAAACCTTTGAATTGCCTTGGCTGCGACCAAGAGGCTTATTTGCTGATGAAGAAGTGTTTTCAGCTGAGGAAAAAAGTCCTCGGTGCTCTTCATCCAGACACGAAAAAGTCGCTTGAAGTACTGAATGAGTGGGCGGATGGAGATTACGATGGCATGGCCTTAGAAAAAGTTGATGGAAAATAGCAGTGTTCCTCTATCAAAAGTATCAGATAACGTTATCACTAAAATATAGTAATTTATACCCTTTAAAACAACATCTGATTTCAATGGTGGTAAGTGTTCTGGTCTAACGTTACTCGTTAATAAACATTTTACTAACTACTGTCGACTACCGGTAAAACCAGGGCCGAATTTAGACAGCCGAGGCATCCCCACGTAGCGGCTCACGAGCCCTCATTTCGTCATGGACCGAATGGAGCCAGGGTAGCGGCAATAGTCGATGCGTGGGAAAATGTATTGCTTTAAAAGCAAGACTTTCTCCTCCTCTACCAGGCACCGAAATGTCATCCATCATGAATATATTGCGGCTCGCTCTGTGCGTTCACGGCGCACGAGCGATCAGCACCTTGACCGTGGAGACAACATCAGGTCCAGTCACAGGCCTTATTAATGGAACTACACCCAATGTCGCCCAGTTCCTCGGCATCCCTTTCGCGGAACCTCCGGTTGGAGAAAGGCGATGGCTGCCTTCAGTTGCAAAGTCGCGTGATGGCCACATAGACGCGACAAGATTCGGCCTCGGTTGTCCACAGTTCCAAGGCAACGGGTCGAGTGTTTGGGCGACCGATGCTCCTCAATTCAACACGCCTGCCAATACAACCGGCGAAGACTGCCTATCCGTCAACATATGGGCACCATGGCAGCACAACGGCACCGAAGGGCTGCCGGTAATCGCTTGGATTTATGGTGGCGCTTTCCAGACAGGCGCCGGCAACATCGAGTACCAGAACCCAAGCCAGTGGATTGAAAGAAGCCAAAAGCACATAGTCGTCGGCATCAAGTAAGTGAGGCATCAATGTGCATGCCACGGACTAGTAGTAACTTGCTCAGCTACCGGCTCAACATTTTCGGATTCCCGAATGCCGCAGGTTTGCAGGACGACGAACAAAATCTCGGCCTGTTAGACCAACGCCTAGGTCTTGAATGGATACGGGACAACATTGCCAGTTTTGGTGGTGATCCAGCCCGCATCACACTCTGGGGTCAATCAGCTGGCGCCATGTCGGTTGACTACTACAACTTCGCCTACCCCACTGACCCCATCGTCCACGGCCTGATAATGGACTCTGGGAATGCCCTGCTACAGCTCGGATCGAACGATGAAAAACACACCAACTTCACTTTTGTCTCTAACCACTTTGAATGTGGGAATCTCAGCGCATCGTCCGAAATTGACTGCATGCGGAACGTGAGCTCAACAGCCATCATTTCCTACCTAAAATCCTACAGCGACACAAAAGCCACTCCTGCCTTATCTTTCAATCCCATCGTCGATAACCGCACAAAGTTTGCAAACTACACCGCTCGCGCTCTAGCCAAGGACTTCACCCAGGTCCCCGCCATCGCCGGCACAACGTCCATGGAAGGCGTGGCTTTTGCTCCGTACCCAAATCCCCCATCCGCAGCCCCCAACATTACCATCGCCAACACCGCAACGCTGGATCTCTTCCTATGTCCCACCGTCAAAACGACGCATAACCGCCACGCTGTCTCGGCGATGACGTTTCGCTATCTGTATGCAGGGAACTTTAGCAACATTGCGCCACTGTGGTGGGAGGGTGCGTACCATTCATCCGAACTCCCGCTCATCTTCGGCACCAGTGGGATCGCGAGAGGGGAGAGTACGCCGTTTGAGTTGGAGGTTAGTAGGAAGATGCAGGACTTTTGGCTGGCGTTTGCTGAGGATCCGGTGGACGGGCTGCCGAAGATGGGGTGGGAAGCGTATACGCCTGAGAACGATGCTGTGCTCATTGGGTACGATGGTGCTGTTACCCAGCCTATTGCGGAAAGTAAGGTAGAGGCGGCCTGTGATGGGGCAGCTGGGAAGCCGGGGGCGAGTCCTCCGTCGTGACGGGAGTATACTCGACTCAATCGATAGACGAGTTTCGTACAGCAAACTTTGTCGCATGCTTCACTGTATATTATTGGCAATGCTCTCGACTTGCTGTATACAACTGTTACTAGTGCATGAGACATTGGCCGACATTGCAAGTCGAACCTCCCCACCCCATCCCCAAGCACCACCACCCACAAAATCTCTCTCCAACTTACGGCGTACTCGCAAACCCAACTTTAAACACTCTCCTAAGCAAAATTCACACTTTCCAAGCTTACCCATCCCCACGCCCTCCCCACACCCTCCCCATCTCCCCCCCAGAAACCCAACCAATCACAACCCCACCCTCGCCGCTCTTGGCGCGCCGCAAACAGGGCACCAGCCACAGAGAACCTTGGAACTGCGCCCTGCGCTATCGCACATGATGCACATCTTTCCTTTGTCTCGGAAGATAAAAAGCAAGGAAATGGGGTCTGTTTTCGATGGGAGTTGAGGGAAGTTGCTGTTTTGGTGGGAGTGGGTGGCGAGGGGGTGGTGGAGTTTGGTTCTGGGTTGGTTGGGATACAGGGGATGGGTTGGGGGGGTGGGTTCGAGGGTGAATGAGGCGCAGGGACTCGAACAAATGTTGGGTGTGTCGTCATGTGCGACGTGCGTGCGTGGATGGATAGATATCGTCGCGTACCAGAATGAGCGAAATACAAATGTCACGTGCCAACATAGGTTCTCGATTCACGGAAGCTTCGCGCATGTGCATTTGTAGACGGAAGAAAGAGAATAGATTTTGGTATCACATAAACGCCCGGACTGTGAAATCTAGTCCCGTCCCTTCACCGCTGCTGCTGCCGTCGAATACCGGGCTATGTCCTCTAGCTCCGAATCATGCATGCCGAGATTGAATAAGGGCCGTTCCATCAGATAGCTATAGATTGAACATGTAGTCGAGAAGTGGACATCCTGTTTAGCAGGGAGCCTCGCCACACCATGGGATCTCAGAGCAGCCGTTGTCGAAAATCTTCATGGTGGGAATGCCGACTTTGGCGAGGTTCAGGACGTCGTCAGGGACAAAGCCTGAGAAGCTGGAGTGTTGTTAGAGTTTGGGGCTCTCATCTGCGGTAGAAGGGAATAGGGAGAAGCGACTAATGTCGAGAAGACTTACCCGAACGTGTTCCAGTTGTAGATGACATTGCCACCTGCGGTCTTGACGGCGCCAATGACGAGGTCTGTCTGGTTCTTGGAGATGGTGGTCGGATAGCTGACGATGACATCCCTCATTGCCACACCAGCGCAGTTCTTGCCCGGAGTCGGGAGGTTGCAGCCGTCTGACTGGCGCGTCTGAGAGGCGAGATCTTGGAGTCGGGAAGTAGCGCGGACAGTTGGTGAGGCAACGGCCATGGCAGCAAAGATGAGGGTAGAGATGAAGAAGCGCATATTGATTGTTGACGAGAGTTGTTGGTGAGAGTTGTTGGAAAGAGTTTTTGGCGAGAGTTGTTGGCGCGAGTTGTTGGCAAGGTAAGGCTTTTCAAGGAGGGTTTGGGGGTAGGAGAGAAAACCCGAGACTGTAAGTGCTGGAGAGAGGCGAAGTGAGTCAAATGAAGTAGTTTGGATCGTGCGTCGTAATAGAAGCAGCTCGTGCCATCTTATACTCAGGCCTCTGATAAACAGAGTCGCGCCTGCCTCCTCCTTCTCTACCTATTGGCGTCATCAACACCAGCAATCCCATTCTCTTTGGGCCACATCTCCAAGCTCTAAAATCAGCAACTCACCAGGCCCAGCACGGACGTTAATTAGCCCAAGCGTGGTTGTCCATCTGGAAGCGCGGCAGCACCGGTGGGCTTTGATGGTTGTAAAGAGGTTTGCATGGCGTTCAATCTATCGTTAAAAGTCAAATACCCGGCTAGAAGCTTGCACTTGTAGGGCCAGACTACCCCGGACTCTTGTGCAGATGGGATGGGCGTGATTGGGCGAGAGTATATTGTGCCTGACACTTGGCGATCACGAGCAGAACGCTCTGTTGGTTTCACCTTCCTATACAGTTGTAGACCTTCTCACGTCGACGTATGAGGTTGTGCAATTCATCGACGTGCATTATCTTCCGGTGGTCTTTGGGAATGGTTGGGGCTCTTTTATTTGAATGGATGGAATGGAGGACTGAGAAGTGCCGTGTGTACCCCTGAGGCACGACAGAGTACCCCACAAATCGCTCGCACGATCGAGAAGGACGCGCTTCTAGAAAGATGATGGAAGCGTTCTGCATGCCTCGGTGGCATGTTTCCTGCGACCATATCTCCGAAGTCGTCGCTCATTGGTATGAAATATAGGCAATAATCTCGAGACAAGTTTCCACAGTGTATGTCGTACATGGAAACACGGTCTTTTGGTGGTTCCATAAGCTCGGCTATATAGTTTCCGGCAGCATAGGGTTTCCGGCAGCCGTGATCAACACCACCCATCGTACAAATATCGACATACATCTTAATTGAGAACTACAATTGCCACTCAATACACATAGATTGTAGAGTTGCAGCTGCTGCAGCAGCTGCAGCAGCTGCAGCTTCTTCCTCTGCAGTGGTCCCACCCTTACGAGCCTGCTGAGCTGCTGATTGGCTGATAGTCTCCATGATATTCTCAATATCTGCAAATCGCACCTGGGG
>ML996199.1:0-25660 GCA_010093805.1 Polyplosphaeria fusca
CCACCATCCCCGCCACACACTCCCCCGCCTTCCAAATCACAGGCATACCCCCCCCATTAAACCCCACCACCATATACGCCCCCTCCCTCCCCGGCACCCTCCCAACCCAAGGCCACCCATCCTTCGTCCGCGCCATAATCCCCACCCACACACTCCCCACGCGCGCCCCACTCCCTTCCCACCCCAAGAAATTCCGCTGCATGTATGCGTCCCAGTACGCCTCTGCCGAAGCGCTGAAGCGTTTGCCGTCGTCGAAATCTCCGTCCCAGGGGTCGGTGGACGAGTACGTCCATTTCGCGCCACCGACTACGATGCTGCCGTCGGGGCGCGGGTTTAAGTAGTTCACGCCTTTGGAGGGGCCGTGGTCGATGTTGTAGGTGTGGGTTAGGTGCGGGTGGATGGGGGAGCGGGGGATGAGGTGCGAGGCCATGCCTTTGTAGGGGGTGATGATGTTCGTAAAGCTGGGCAGGAGACCGGGAGTGTAGGCGTTTGTGGCGAAGATGAGGTTGGAGCATGTAAGGGTGCCGCGGGGGGTGCGGAGTGTGTGGGAGCTGGTGGAGGAAGTAGGGGAGGAAGTGGAGGGAGTAGCGGAGAGCACTGGAGTGCGGGTTTGCACATTGAGGTGGGAGGGGTGGCGGGCGAGGAGGCGGGCGAGGAGTTGGGTGACGAATTTGTAGGGCCAGAGGGAGGCGGCTGGGACGCTGAAGGCGGAGGTGGCGTTTTTCATGGAGGTGATTTGCTGGACGGTGCGGTGGTCGATGAAGTCGACGGACTTAACCCATGACCGGCCTGCCTTGCGGCTTTCGTCGAAGTGCTTTTTCAATCGCTGGGACTCGGCTTCGTCGGTCTGGATGTCGAAGCTGCGACGAAGTTCGAACTCGCAATCCAGCTGCTCCTCCTCGATGACCTGCTTCATTGCCTCAATGACGCTATGCACGTACTCCTGGAACTCGTCGACAGCGGCGCTATCTAAGTTTGGATCCATCTCGACGAGCGTGGGTACTTTGACTTTTATGTGTCCACCATTTCGTCCTGTTGCGCCGGAGCAAAGTTCGCGTGCCTCCAAAATGACGATTTTGGGTGGATGCTCGGCCTGCTTTAAGATGTGGTATGCAGTCGCGATTCCGGTCATGCCGGAGCCGATGATAGCAATCTCACATTCGGTGGGAAGATCTGGTGTGGTACGAACATTGTCTAGCTCGTGCGGATCGCATCGCCAGTACGGTTTGGTGTAGTGCGGAACTGGCATGATTTGATCCATGTCGCGAAGCATGCTCTCAGTTGATTTTGCGTTGAGATGTAGAGTTGAGCGACGGTATTGAGATGTTTGAAAGTATGTTGGCAGATGTGATATTTGTGTTCGAGCAGAACATTTAACGGTATGACGTGCGTACGTGCGATGCATTCGATGTTGCCCGTATCGGCGTTCGGCATAGTTTGTTATCCCGAACTCACTTGAAATGGAAGCGATTTTCGAGCATAATCTTGGAAAACAGTTGTTGGCGGCGACAGTCGGTGGGATATAAATCGCATACAACAGCTACTCGCTCACAATCAAATCTTCGTAATGTCTCTAGGGGTTTTGACCCTGGCTTGGACTCATGACCTGTTACAAAGGCGCTGCAGTGCACCATATTCTGGCTTATGCTCATAAACAGCGTGCTTTATAAACGATAAGCAGTTGAGTTCGACGCTATTGACCATGAACGGTTGAGATTGTGTTGTAGAATCGCATCTTGTTCTCAAATCAACGACAAGGCTGCCAATGTTCCAAAACCGAATCGAAGAGACGCGCTTCGAACAAATCAACGTATAATACAAGTTAAGTCTATGGAAAGACTTTACAGCGACTATTACAGAGTAGTCAGCCAGGCTTTAAAAGTGATGTTATTACAGTGAACAAATTTAAGTCCTCACCCCATCCCCCCACCACCCCCCACCAACCTCCACTGCACCAACCCCCTCAAAACCATCATCCCATCATGCACCACCGCCCACCTAACCTTACTCAACCCCCTACTCACCGCCGCCGCAAGCCCATTCGTGCCCCTCCTCCCCACCCCCCCCTCCACCCCCTCCAGCGCCCTCTCCTCCTTATTCGCCAGAATAACCCCCAACAACCCCCTCATCTCCGCCTGCGCATCCCACACAATCTCATCCTCTTCCTCCTCCCTTCCCACCTCCACCACCGCAACCGGCTTCGCATACCACACCCCCCAAACCACCAACGTACCCAAATACACCGCCCACGGCAAATGCCACAAGCGCCCAGCGCCGAGTTCAGAGGACTCGGAGTCGAGAATGTCGGTGCCGGAGGAGACGAGTGCCGCGGCGTGCCAGACGGAGGTATTGGCTTCGGAGCTGTGCTCGGCGACCCATTTCTTTACAATTTTCTGACTTCTTATATAATCCTGTCTTGCCACAGTGCGCCCCAGGATATGTCGTGCGCCAGCATAAATCTGCAGGTCGAGGAAGGGCGTGTGCAGGAGTATATGTGCCGCGTGGAAAAGGGCGAGGGTTGCGGTGCGGAAGGTTGAGAATTCGTGAGCGAGGGGGTGAGAAGGCGGGAGTTGGGAGAGGTGGTGTGTGCAGAAGGTGGAGAAGTCTGCGTGCCAGGCGTTGTAGGAGGTTGAGAGGCGGGAGCGCCAGTGCGTGAGGGGGTGTGGGGTCGAGAGAAGGGAGAGCGAGGTTTGGTCGCGGCGTTGCATGTCCCAGGCTATGCTCATGAGACCGTGGAGGAGGAGGGAGCGGGAGAGGGCGTTGAGGGATTTTGGAGGTGAGGAGGCTGCGGTGGTGGGGTTGAGGTACATTTTTAGATGCGAGAGGAAGAGGGGAGGGGAGTTGTGCTTTTGGCGGAGTTGGTGCCAGGTTTCAGCCGAGTCGGCTTCCCAGAGGGCTTGGTCGCAGGGGAGGTCGGAGCGCAACTCGAAGGCGGACATGCAGAGGGATTGGCAGAAGAGGACGGCGTGTTGTGTGTCCCACATGAAGCATAGGAAGGCGAGTCTGGCACGCATCAACGACAAGGATTCTTTTGGATTTGGGACTACCTACCGCTTCTTCTGCTCTGCTTCCACCCAGTTATGCCAGTCGTCCTCGAGATCATCAGTAGCGTCATCGGGGGTTGGAGGCCGAATGATCTGACAGTCACTTCGGCGGATGAGGTTGATGAGAAGACCGTGGAAGAGATGCGACATGTCATGTTGCTTCTGCCCCGCCCTGCTCTTGCCAAAGCATTCGACGAGCAGGATAGTCTGAAGGACCCACAAGTCTGGCTTCGCGGAGAAGCCCGCGTTAGCAAATATCTGTGGGCGAAGAACATCGTGTATGCAGACCTGAAAATATTAGAGTGGATTATCAATGCTCGTGACATGAACTTACGGCAAGCTGGTGAGCATCTTTCTCACCGTATGTCGCGCCGAGTAGCAACACGGATATAAGTAGTAGCGTATCGACATGCGAAGGCTCGAACGTGGACATGTGAATCAACGGGTATGCGGTGTTGAAGCGAGTAAAGTACAAGTCGCAGTATGTCTGTAAGCACGACAGGGAAAGCAGAGGGTGGTCGCGAGTGACCAGACTTCCATCTGGTGCTACAGGCTGCGTAATGTCGATGAGGTCGAGTATTTGTGCGCGAGCTAGCTCATCAATGATCGGCAGACTCCGTGAGGGTTGAAGCATCGACAGCGGTCTTTCAATGTCAGGAGGAGTGTAAGGACTGGCCAGCTGTTGTCTCCATGATGTGGCACTGTTGCTTTCTAACGAATGGTTCGAAGGTTGCGACTTGTGATTGGACTGGAAGGCTTTATCTGTGAGTGGCGGCGAGATCAAAGTGCTAGTAGGAACATGCTGAGGGGAATCCATTTGTTGTGAAGGATTGGATCCGTCCTGGGCGCCAGTCGACAGCTTGTCCACGGTAGCAGTCATATGATCGAACTGCAGGTCCATATGATGGCTCATTTGCGTGACAGGGTTCGGATCAAACTGAAAGGTAGGAAGAGGATCTGCCATGATGCCCGCTGCTTGCATGGTCTCGGGCCTCGACAAGTCCATGTCGAAAAGCCAGTTGTAGTTATTCATGGTAGTAAAAGGGTTGTTGAAGGAGCTCGCCGTATCAGGATTGAATATATCGTCAAAGGGGGCATCGTCGAAAGCGTTGGCAGTCAGAAATGTTTCTGGCTGTGGTTCGTCGCTGCCAGGCCAGAAGTTTTGATCTATAGGCGGTGAGCAGCCTCCAGAACTCGACAGTGAATGCGGATCCAGTGTCGACGGGTATGTACTGGCTATGCCTGAATCTCTGTCGGTCAAAGTACGACGTCCAAGCGAAGGGTCATGTGATATGGGTGGTGAGATGGGAAGAGCGCTGTTCTCAGCAAACGGTATAAAGTCCTGGATAGCTTGGTCAAGTGGATCCCCCTGCGACGACTGCCGCTGGGCTTCGTGGAGATGCGGCTTTTTGGTGACAATGTTGCCTTGTGGGTCCTTCCACATGCGCTTTCGCGTATTCAGGATGCCACAGCCTTCTGCGCCAGCTTCTTCATCCTTCTGGCGGTGACGTGACATGTGTCGATCTGCTCGCCATTAGCATCGCGCCTTGAAACATCGATGAAGAGCATTGACCAGGCGGCAATGTTGCAATGGAGATGTTGAAGACGACGACGACGGGGGAAAGCGTAAATTCCACTCTTGGGGCAGTAAGACGAAAAGTGGACAGCGAGGTGCATTGACACTAGTAGCGCGTATATGGTTCCTTACCTAGCAAGTCCCTCCTCTTGAAATGAGCCCGACATCTCGAGCACGTGTAGTCTCCAGTGGTATGGTTGAGCAAATGTCTCTGCAGATGCTCGGCGCGGGTAAAGCTCCTCCCACATGCATCATTCTGGCATATGAAGCGTTTGCCGTCCTTTGCAGTCGGGGCTTCCTTTCTCTTCCGCCCTCTAGCGCTGGTGGTGTTGGCGCTTAAGGTGCTCGCCATGTCCAGGTCAGTTTCGCAGGCTGAAGGCTGCAGGCGACGGTGATGGCGACGGTGTCACAGGGGAAGGTTGGGGGATGTGGAGAGGGTATAATGGGGGTCCAGGGCATGGTGTCATTGCGGTTCGGCGTCTGGGGCTCAGCGCGGCCTGTTCCGCACTTGGCCGGAAGCAAGATAGGCCATTGTTATCAGCGATAGACGTAGACAGGCGTCGTGGGCGAAGTCGGTCCGCAGGGTGGTGGCTGGCAGGCTGGCTGGGTTGCACATCCGACGTCGACGGAGCTAAAAGGCGGGGCGCGCCCTGCCGTTTGACCTGCCATCATCGCCCGCCGATCGGCTTGCTGGCCAGAGACCAAGACCAAGGCCAGAAAATCAAGAGTGGGGGATGTTTCGCACGCTTGGCCTGCCGCTTCCGGCCTGGAGCGTTGAGAATGGGGTGACGCTGCCGGGTGGCGGAACGTTGTAGCCGCGCTGGAGGAGGCTGACACACGACACGCCGAAACGTTGGTCATAACTGCTTGCTGTGCTTGTTTGGATTGCGACGATAGGAACGAGTTCCAAGGTTGAGTACGGAGTAGTTGAGATGGAATGTGGATGGTGCTGGCCGAGAACTTCTGCGCCTTCCCGACGCCAGTGCGCAATCACGTGAGTCCATATAAGATGAAGTGGACGCAGATGATGTCAACAATTCTCTGATTCCAAAATTTGCGATGCTTTGTACAATCTTTGAAGCGAAGACCAAGCATACCTTTCACGACACAGTAACAAAAAAGCTCTTCTCCCCTTCCTTCCGCTTCACCTCGGCTTTCTTAAGTAACTCATCTCCAACCGCCAATCTCAGTCTCTCAGACGTCGCAGGCGAGTCCAATTTCCACTCTCCTGGCGCAACGGTTGCCCCGTTCATGACCCTAGCTGCCTTGACTGCCTCCCTCAGAGCAAAGAACACCGTGCTGCCCAGGAAAAGCGGCGGCTCGCCAATGCCCTTGCTACTCTGTACCGACCGCAGATGGTTCCAGCTGAGTGGCTTGCCCTCGTTGTCATAGCGCAGCATGCTGGCGTTGAATACTTGGGGAATGTCGGAGAAGCCAGGGATCTTGTAGGTGCCTGGGCCGCGAGTGAAGAGCTGGCCATTGGTAGTCCAGAGCGATTCTTCCATCGTGAAGAGACCTTGGCCCTGGATGAAGGCGCCTTCGATTTGGCCGTAATCAATAGCCGGGTTGATCGAGTTTCCCACATCCTGCGCCATCATTAATATTCTGGAACAATCAAGGCTCGTGTTAAAATGCTTACCATCATTATATCCGTCCTCAAGACTGTGTGGTCGCCAGTCAGCAGGTCAACTTCCACCTCAGACGCTGCAGCGCCCTGCGTCCAATAGTAGTACATTGGCTTGACTGTCTCCAAATTCGTGTCTCCCCAACTGTATCCAACGCGCGGCATCTTCCAGAAACCGTGCGCTGCAAGATTGACGCGATCGAGATACGCTGCGTGCGCAATAGCGCGAAGCGGTGCATCTTTGCCAAGCTTTTCTCTAAACGGCTGGAGGCGCTCATTAATCTGATCACATGCGTTCTTGACAGCCATGCCGTTGAGATCAGACCCTGAAGATGCTGCTGTTGGCGATGCGTTGGCGATCTGGTATGTCTGGCTGTCTTGTGTGTAAACCGAGTCCAAGGGAACACCAAGCTCTTGAGCTGCAATCTGACACATCTTGGTGTATAGGCCTTGGCCCATCTCAGTTCCCCCGTGATGCAGTAGTACGCTACCGTCGTGGTAGATCTTGACGTATGCTGCAGCCTGGTTGAGATGAAGCGCCGTCGCGAAACTCAGACCGAACTTGGAAGGCACGAGGCAGATGCCGCGCTTCCGCCACCTGTTCTTTTCGTTGAACTCTGCCACGGCCGTTTTCCGATTGTCGTAGTCCGACGACCGACGAAGCTGCTCTAGAAGCAGAGGCACGTGCCAATCTTGGTCGATCTTTTGGAAGAAGGGCGTCCAGTTTCCGGGAACGTACATGTTCTTCAATCGCAGCTCATCAATATCCATGCCCAAGCCTTCTGCCACGTTGTACATGATCGTCTCCGCAAAATACATTCCTTGTGGAGCACCGAAGCCCCGGAATGCAGTGTTACTGTGAATGTTCGTTTTGCAGGGGAATCCTCTAAGGTACGCGTTGGGGCATTCGTAGCAATTGTCGATATGAGTCATGCATCGATCCATGACAGCGCCGCTCATGTCTTGAGAGAAACCTCCATTGTCATAAAGGTCAGCCTCCAATGCCACCAACTTGCCCTCTTTTGAGACGCCCACTTTCCATCGCGCTTGGAATGGATGTCTCTGACCACTGAGAAGCATATCCTCATCGCGATTCAGCATCAGGCGGACCGGCCTTTTTTCTTTCCTAGCAGCGATTGCCAAATAGCACGCGAATGGTACGCTTCTGGATTCTTTCCCACCAAAGCCACCTCCCATGCGCTTGACACGCGCATTGATGCGATTACTGGGCACGCCAGTTACCTGACTCACAAACTCTTGTGTTTCCATGTTGTTTTGGGTTGATGACCAAACCTCCATGAAGCCGTCCTCGCCCGATGGAATGACTAGTGCCGCGTTCGTCTCCAGGTAAAAGTGCTCTTGTCCACCCATCCTTGTGGTGCCTTCAAACACCCTGTCGCATTTTGCGAACGCCTCGTCCATATTCCCCTCGATCGCGAGACCTTTCTTCAGATGCTTGCCGTGTGGGAAGAAAGTCTCGGCTTGGATGGCCTCATCAATAGTCAAGACAGCGGGAAGTTCCTCGTACACGACCTTGACTGCTCGCGCTCCTGCTTGAGCTTGTAGCGCCGTCTCTGCGTACACCATACCAATTACTTGTCCATGGTGAAGAACCTTGCCATCTGCAAAGAAAGGCTCATCTTTCTTAATCGAGCCCCATATGTTCGCTTCCTTAGAAATGCTGTCCTTGTCGATGTATCCGATAACTCCTGGAAGCTCAAGGGCTGGCTCCCAGTCGACGCTGACAATATTTGCATGTGCTTTTGTAGAAAGTACCAGCCCCCCAAACAGTTCGCGGTCCATTCTGGGCATGTCATCAATATATTCGGCTTCCCCAGTGCATTGCTTGAGTGCCGAAAGATGAGGCACTTGCTTTCCGACGACTCTTTGTTCCGTGGGGTTGTAATCGTCTCTCGCACCCGTTGAGATTGCCCGGTGAATCTCGTCAATCACCTCTGTATCCACCTCACCCAAACCTAGCTCGGCTGCTGATTCGTGCCAGAAACGGAAGAACATGGAGAGCGTCAAAGTCTTGCGATAGTGAGCCATGCCACCTGGCACTCCGAACGGAAGATCGAAATCTTCACTCAAAGCCGTCAATGTTGCGTCCAGAGTCTCGGATGAGAACCATTTCTGCCCGATCAACCCTGTGTTCGCCTTCGATGCTGTCTTTGTGGTTGGTGCCATGCCACCATAAACTAAGCAAGCGTCTTCCACAATCCCAGCATTGTCAAGTCTTATCCGGAAAGATGCGGTGACAATGGCTATATCGTCATCTTTTCGTTTCGCCTGCTTGTATGCTTTCAAAACTTCTCGTGTGGTAGGGAGTGGAAGTGGGATACGAATTCGCGTCAACACCGCATCTGGGGGAAGTGTGGTTGTCCGGTACGCAACGAAGAAATCTGACATGGGGAGATCAAATTCTCCCTTCTCTTTACTATGTGCGACGAGGGTTGCTCCAGCTGCCAGCAGCACTGGATTTGCATCTGATATGGGCGAAGCGGTTGCGATGTTTCCAGCCAGCGAGGCTACATTGCGAATCTGTCGTCCAGCAAAATAACGCAATTGTTTTCGAAGAGCCTCAAGGACCATGGCTCGCTTTCCTAACTTGGCATAGACATCTTTGCAGATAGCCTCAAGCTCGGTCAACGGAGTATTCGCAGCTAGGACGATCTCTTTGGCAGATTCGAGAGCTGCTTCTGCAGGAAGACTGGTTCTTTTCAATTCAGGAATATCGGAGACGTAGACGGATATTGCAAAGTCAGAATTTTTGAAGCGGATCTCAACTTGAACTTCGCTCGCGCCACCCACGAGCTTTGCTGAGGGATATGCGTCCTTCAACTCGAGGAGTTGATCGAGTGTAGTGGGTCTGAACCAGATCTTCTTATCGTTACCATAGCATAGCGGCCTAGGCTCGAACTTCCACAATACTGATGGAAAGATCAACTCCGTGTCTGGAACGTACTCTTGGAACTGAACGACTGGAATTCCGTGTTTAGAGCCCGATAAGGGTGCATCAAGCGCAGTGGTCGTTTTCACTTCGATAGCGCCAGAAGCATCCTCCTTGCTCTTGACCGGCTTTGCATACGCTGTACCACTGATCGAAGAGTCTTGCTCAGGTTGTTTCTGCACCTCCAACTCGGCTGGCGTCAGCTCCTCGTCTGACATGGCTACCGGCTCTGTTGGTGGGGTTGAAGCAGGCGACTTGCTGTTGGCCGAGCTGCTCTCCGAAGGCGCATCGCGACAGCAACCTCCGGGTCGTCCGCAGGATCCCTTCGAAGTGCTTCCGCATCCATTGCGAACCAAGTCCACGATTTCCTTTTCCAGCTTTGCATCCCCAGAGCCCGGCAAATCTTCCACTAACTGACCCTGGAGGTCCTCAGTAATAAATGTCTTTGCAGCTTGCAGAATGGGCTTGTATCCGGTACATCTGCATAGATTCCCATCCAAGTGACCTTCCAGCTCAATGTCCCGTTCACTGAGATGAAACTTGTTTGTCTCTGAGTTGTACGCATTCCTGACAAGAGCATACAAGCTCATGACAATGCCTGGTGTGCAGAATCCGCATTGACTTCCGTGGAGCTTTGCAATGCGCTCCTGAAGGGGGTGTGGCTTCTCCACGCTTCCAATGCCCTCCACCGTGATCACGTGTTTGCCATCGATGCCAACCAAGGGGAATAAACACGCATTCACGGCCAGGTGCTTCACCCTTCTCTTCCCGGACAATATTTCTGGAGCCTGCAGGACGACTGTGCAGGCTCCGCATCCTCCCTCGCCACATCCCAGCTTGGTGCCTTTAAGATTCGGTTGTGCGCGAATGTAGTCAAGCAAAGTCCAGTGCGGGTTCGCGTTACTCAAGACCGTTTTCTTGCCATTGACGTAGAACGTAATGTCCGATGATTTGTACGTTGATTCAATGAGCGGTGTCAGTGTATCGGCAGCGGATCGTGCCCGTGGTGGTTCCGATGCCGTCTGAGGTGGAATCGGCAGGGCCATGGCGAGGAACAAACTTTCAGAACGCCCACCACAAATGACCGAGCCAATTTGTCGCGTTGACGCACAAAAGGAGAGAGAATTATAATGCAGCTGCAGACCTGACCTCCTCAATATCAGCTTACCGCGACATGTGCTACGTAAGTGTGATTGCTGATTGGAGAGTTCCACGTCCGTCCAGCCCTCGGCCGATTGATCCGCCTCATGGAATCCACCCCACTCTTGCTGCAGTCGAGATCATCGACGCGACCCCGCTACGGCGGGCCATTTGAATCAAACTGCTGCTTTGCTCGACCCCATTTCTGCACCAGAGCTGCGCCGCCGGCTAGTGCAGGTACAATAGAGGACCCTGGGGCGGAGAAATGCGTTTGCCGTCCCGCATCAACATTTCGTGCTCCAGTTCCATCCGTCCCTCGTTTGCTACAGTCCGGACTCGACACTCTCTTGTGTTCTCAAACAACTTTGCCAGCATGCCGAAAGCAGATTCCCCCGAGGGCTTCAAGGCCTTGAAGGATACGGCCTTGTTCAAGCCGCTTAGACTCGGCCGCATGAACCTCGAACACAGGGTTTTCCAGGCTCCGCTGACGCGCATGCGGTCGACAAAGGAAAGCGATGGCGTTACCGTTCCCAATGATCTTAACGTGGAATATTATGGTCAGCGCGCGTCGAAGGGTGGTTTTCAGTTGACAGAGGCTACCGATATCTGCAAATACGTGAGTGGTATCATCGAGCCCGACTTCTCGCCGAGACTTACCCCTCCATAGGCGGGCGGCTACCCAGGCGCACCGGGCGTCTTCTCTCCTTCTCAAATCGCAGCATGGAAGAAAGTAACCGACAAAGTACACGCAAAGGGCGGATACATCTTCTGCCAGATTTGGCACACCGGACGAGCATCACCACCATCGTTCCGTGGCGGCCAGCAGCAATGGAGCTCCAGCGACGTGCCCATGAGCGGAAACTACCTCGATGGCACCAGCTGCACGGAAAACCCCCCTCGTCCGATGACTGTCGAAGAGATCCACGAGACTGCGAAAGAATTCGGTGCTGCTGCAAAGCGCGCCGTCGAAGCTGGGTTTGACGGTGTCGAGATCCACGGTGCGAATGGCTATCTTCTTGACCAGTTCCTCCACGACAACGTGAACAAGCGAACAGATCAGTATGGCGGATCAATCGAGAACCGGTGCAGGTTTCCATTGGAGGTGATTCAAGAAACCACCAAAGCCATTGGCGCCGACCGCGTGGGCATTCGGCTCAGTCCTTTCAACTACTTCCAGGATACCAAGGACAGCAACCCGATGGAGCATTGGAGCTATCTCTGCGAGAAGATTGCCACTCTGCCGGAGAGTGAGAGACCAGTATACGTGCACATGTGAGTTGAATTGTCGTTGTATATGTATGTATCCATGCTAACAATTAACAGGGTCGAGCCCCGATTTGACGAAGTTCTCGACGAGCAAGCGAAGATGGACGCGCTATCGGCGTATACCTCAAACAAGGGAGTCGAAGCAGAGGCAACCGTTAAGACCAGGGCCAACAATCTCGTCGACTTTCGCAACATCCTTTCCAAAGGCGGGGTCAAGTTTGTCGCGGCTGGTGGCTTCAACAAGGATAACGCGGTCCCCAAAGTGGAGTCTGGGGATGCTGACGCGATCATCTTCGGAAGGTGGTTCATCTCCAATCCAGATCTTCCCAAGAGATTGGCCGAAGGTCTTGCGCTGACCCAGTATGATCGATCGACGTTCTATGGCGCTGATCCACCTTCCAAGGGTTATGTTGACTACCCGTTCTTTGGGGAGTCCACTGCTGCGTGACGATTAAGCCGTCTCTGAGGTGCATTTTTGGCGCTAGCAAATATAGAACTGAGCATGTCTTGCATAGGCAGATGGACATAGATCGAATGCATACGATACTTGCATGTTCGTGGCCCGCTCTAACACGACAGGCCTGCTGGAATTTCAAAATCGGCCATCAATCCGTAATGGTCGGTGACAAAGTTCATCCCTTCGAGGTGCTCAAGGTCCTTCTTCACCAACTCATCTGCTGTGGCCTTGACTCCTACGCCAATTCTTTCCAGACTCTTTGGTTCGATATCACCCCAACACACGACCTTGTCAAGTCTTTGTCGTCCCCACTTGGCTCCAGCATGGCATTGGAATCCCCATGTCATGCCGTGTTCATCTCCCTCAACACCACCGAGTTCAAGGTATACATCCTTGAAGCCGTTCTCCTGGGGTTCGGTACGATCTCTAGGCTGGTTCGCATTGCAGTCCCCTGCAAGGATGCTGGCATAAATATCGCCCTCACTATTCTGCAGCTGGTGCGCAGCGGCTTTCCATTGGATGGGTCGCATACTGCCATTCATCGAATCAAGATGTACATTGCAAAGTCGCAAGATCTTTCTGCTGGCTGAAATGGCAATGTCTACCAGTAGAGCATCCCGCTGATACTCGCTCATGAAATGAAGGCGGGAGACTCCGGCGATCATCAGGCGTTTGTCAACCAGCGTGACTGTGCCGTAGGACGATAGATCCCAATTGACAGGAGTAAGGTCAGTTATATGGAACTTTTGCTGAACCCAAGACGCGTCGCGAAGTTGCGACAAATCTGTGGCGCTTTGATCCAACTGCCGAGGGTTGGGTGCCTCCTGCATTTCCTGAAGGAATATCACAGTGGCTGTGGTTGTTGGAATGCTTGAAATCAGGCCCTCGAGATATACTAGTGCGGAAGCCATGCGTTCAGTAGGATAAGGCGCCATGAAATCGATGTTCCAGGTGATGAGTCTTAGTGAAGTCATGTGACTCGAAGACTTGGAAGGCGCGGCTGTCATTGTGCTCATCGAAGGTTCCCATACAGCATTACGGAACGTAAAGTGTGTTTGAGGAATCGGCGTATACGTGAGCTGCTTCTGCAGAAGGGAGTTCATCATCGATTTTGAAACCATTTTGTGCTGATGTGTTGGACGAACTCGAACCTGCGGTGGATTCGTGTCCGTCGGCGGAGGGCTGTGTTATCTGTGTGTAATGACAAGGATGGAAACTTTATAGATTGGAAGGAGTAAAGAGTTGAGAATAGGAAGCGCCCGGTCCGGTGGATAACCTTCGAGGCTTGCCAAACAAGAGAGCCTCAACGAAGAAGTGCGATTCGAGAGTCCACTGGCACTAACAGAGTAGTGTACAGTTAAAGATGCTCACAGGGTCTTCAGATTTAGGAGATAAAAAGCTGGAAGGTGTCCACATCTGCGAAAGGCTTCGACGTTGGAAGGAAATGCAGGGGCGGCGGTGCGCACTAGGCCGGATGCAGTCTAGGCGGGACGCAACGCCCTCTTCCGTCTCAACGACGACCGGTGAACCTGCTTACCGCCCCTTTATCCTGCCGTATTGGGCTCGTCTCATTATTCATGTGTTGCTGTCTCATCTAACGTGTCCCACCAGTAAGCTGGCCACCCCTGCAACCTGGCCATCCCACCAGAACCGCGACGCGTCCTCCACCAAACACGCGATGCCACCAACACAGAACGTTCAGCAGCTTCAAAAATAAGGCAGATTATCTCTTACTTATGCCTCGTATCAACAGAACCCCTTACAGAGCCTTAGATCTCTCGCAAAAGCCTTCGACGTCCCTCGATCAACCCTCCAGACGCGCATCCACGGTATACACGCCAAGCAGGAGATACGTACACCAAATCGAAAGCTACAGCTATCTGAGGAGCAAAGCCTTATACACTAGATACTAGAGCTTGACCAACGTGGATTTGCACCTCAACTCATCAACGTACGACGGATGGCAGACCATCTACTGGCTGCGCGCGGCCAGACACCTCCCCCCAGCCAGTCGGCAAGAACTGGGCTGATCGATTCATCAAGGCTCAGCCAGAGCTACAGACAAAGTGGAGCCGTCAATTCCACTCACAGCGAGCTAGATGTGAGGATCTAGAGGCAATCAACGCGTGGTTTAAGTGCGTAGAGGACGCGCGCCTGTGATATGGTATCTTCGACGTGGATACCTACAATTGTGATGAGACTAGCTTCCAGATGGGTGTCGCAGCCACATCTAAGGTAGTTACTAGCTCTGATACTATTGGTCGACGAGCGACAATACAGCCAGGCAACCGTGAGTGGGTCACAGCGATTGAGTGTATCAACGCGTCTGGATGGTCGATTCCACCCTTCATCATCTTCGCAGGCAAGCTCCACCAGGTGGCCTGGTACCGAGGCCTACCTACCAGCTTGACGTTAGCTGTTAACGACAACGGTTAGACGACTGATCGGCTTGGCCTAGCCTGGCTACAGCACTTCGACAGCTCTACACGGACGCGCGTAGTTGGCACCCATCGACTCCTCATCGTCGACGGCCACAGCAGCCATACTACACCAGAATTTAACACCTACTATAAAGAGAATAGGATAGTCACTCTCTATATGCCTGCACATACCTCACACCTGCTACAGCCTCTCGACGTTAGCTGCTTCTCTCCTCTTAAGCGAGCGTACGGACAGGGTGTCCAGGAGCTGGCTAGGCAGGGTGTCCACCATATTGACAAGCTCGATTTCCTATCGCTATACAGAGCTGCTCGGCCCTCAGTCTTTATTGAGCAGACGATACAGAGTGGTTTCCAGGCTACAAGCCTTGTGCCAGCTGACCCACAGCGTGTACTGTCGTCGCTCACTGTCGTCAACAAGACTCCATCACCTCCTTCAACATCTCATAGAAAGCCCTTGGTGGCGGAGACACCTCATACAACTGCTCAGCTTGAGCAGGCTCGCCTTGTCGAGCAGCTCGTCCAGCGCCAGTCACAGAGCCCTACAAGCCAGGCGATCAACCAGCTTATCAAGGGTTGTTAGATTGCTATGAACTCAGCCGTTATACCTGCTAGGGAGAATACTGAGCTACGAGCTGCATCTCAACGCCGTAGACAGAAGCAGGATGTCCGCCGTAGGTACATTGCTCAGGGAGGAGCTCTACAGGCGCAGGAAGGCCGGCAGCTAGTAGAACAGCTCGATAATGTGGTGTCGGAGGTGTCGCAGAACAGGGCCTCTCCTGCACGGCAGCGCGCACCACCAACGTGCTCAAGGTGCCACGTCCAAGGCCATAACAGGCGTCAGTGTACTAGTAGCTAAAGAGTCTATAGTTTAAATTTTAGGTTAATCGATTTTGTTGTTGTGGCGCTATCAGCCAAAAAGCGCGATCGATTTTGATTGGGTGGCCAGGTTGCTGGGTGGCCAGCTTACTGGTGGGACACGTTAGAGATGCTTGCTGAAACTTAGAATCCACTCGCCGAGTCGGTATTGTTTATCGAAAAGTAGCGACCAGCAGATCCCTCAACGCCTCGTTGACGTTGCCAGTACTTTCTGCTATGCAGCATCCGCTCTTTTCCTTTCGCAAGCTTGTTACACCTCACTCGCTAGGTTTGTCTTTAATACCTTGACACATTTTCGCTAGGCAAAATTCCGAAATGAAGAACGGCAGATCTCATCGGGCTTCCACCACTCCGGCGCCTCTTGGCAACGATCATTGCGAGCAATCCCCGCACGACTTCATCTCGTTCTCTACATCTAAAATGACCGTATGATACTGGAGAAATTGCATTGCACCCGAGATTCCAAGTTGAGAATTGTCATTCCACCTTGATATTTGAACGCTACAGATGTGGGGGCACAGCCAACTGGGGCACTCTCGCAGTACTCGAGTCTTTGTAGGGACTCAACACGCTTATAACATGTCGCTGCTACAAATGTGGCTGTCGTTCATATCATTTGTCGCTTGCATTTCACATGCGAGCACCGATCCGAGCGCACCCTCACCCTACTTACGAGTCCCATCCCCTCGACAGTTGGCATGGCACCGGCTTGAATACTATGCATTTCTTCACTTCGGCCCCAATACTTTTACAAATGAGGAATGGGGAAAGAGTCAGAGCACTCCTGATGTATTCAATCCAACATCGCTTGATACAGATCAATGGGCGAAAACTTTCGCCGATGCTGGCATGGCCGGCATGATTTTGACAGCAAAACATCATGACGGCATGTGCCTCTGGAATACTACAACCACTTCATACAAGATTGGAAATGGGAAATGGGCAAAAGACCGTCTGGCAAAAGGTCTCGACGCTGATGTTGTTAAGATGGCAGCTGCGTCTGCAAAGAAATTTGGTATTAAATTTGGAATCTACTTGTCGCCGTGGGACATTCACCGCGATCCAGCAATGCCGAAGAATCTGACTGGCACGCCTTATGATGAGCCCCAGATCTTTGGAGACAATACTCCGGGCGACTACAATGACCTATACAAAAGTCAGTTGACGGAATTGGTGACCATGCGACTCGGTGACGGCGCGCCCATAGAGCTTTTCGAGATATGGTTGGATGGAGCGAGTGGCTCTGACACGGTGCAAACCTTTGATTGGACTGCATTCCGAGATATCATTCGACAGAATCAGCCCGAAGCTATCATGTGGGGCCATCAAGGTGTGGATGCTCGCTGGGTGGGCAATGAGGATGGGGTGACCGTTGCGACCAATTGGCATACCATCAGTCGGACACAAGACAGCACTCGTTACAGCGGCGATCAGTTGCAGACAGGAGTCCGTGATGGGCTCTATTGGGCTCCCGCAGAGGCAGACGCACGAATAAGAGACGGATGGTTCTATCATTCGACCGAAAAGCCGAAGAATGCAGACGCGTTGATGTCGATGTATCTCAAATCCGTGGGTCAAAGCGTGAATCTCCTACTCGATGTTCCGCCAGATACGACGGGGAAGATTGTCAACAGCGATGCGGAAATACTCCTCCGGTTCAAATCTCAGCGCGATGCACTCCTCAAAAACGCCATACCAAAGGCTGGATTGGCATTCAATGCATCAAGCGTCCGAGGCAACAATTCAATCTTATATGGTCCAGCCAATGTGCTTGACGACAACAACGAAACTTATTGGGCCATGGATGATGATAAGAAATCAGGTTGGCTTGAGATTGACTTGGGTGGCTCGGTATCTATCGATGCTTTCATTGTTCAAGAGCACATTGCCCTCGGTCAACGCATTGGAGGATACTCAATCGATGCATATGTCAACGGCGCGTTCCGAACCGTTGTCACCGGCACGTCAATGGGATATATGCGAATTCATAGGCTAAGCTCAACATCAACAACAACTCGCCTAAGGCTGCGCATCACGCAAGCGAACGCCACACCCCTGATCAGTAGCGTACAAGTACTTGGCGCAAGAAGCTAGATTGAGCTCAGGCTGGTGAATACATTCCTTACATTCCTGTAGTGGTCTATCATATCGCATTCCCCGATCTATATCCAAGGTGCCCTGTCAACGCCTTCTACATAATCATGCCCGATCGGTCGCCACATTAGAAAACCACTCAGATCGTCATCTAACAATTCTTTCCATCGGTCACTGGGATTCTCCACATTCAACTTGTCTGTCGGTGGAATCACTTCGATATAGCCCAACCCGGCTTTCTCGTATGCTCCTCGCGCGGACGGCAGCGAGCTCACAACTGTCTCAATACCAAGCTCATCTGCTTTTTCAATGCCCCAGCGAACCAACATGCGTCCCGCGCCTCGCTTCCGATGCGCTTGGGCTACGACAAGGGAGTCCAGATCTCAAAATACATCAGTAGGGGGGGAAGCATTGTGTTTGATTTGATATTCTTACCCATGTGCGGTCTGGTAACTCTCTGGCCCAAAAATTCCCAAAGTCCGCTTATAAAGGTCTCTGCAAACTTCTGGTCGTCGCTGCCTTCCGATTTCCAAGTCGCCTTCGTCGGCTCGATCTCGCCTTTCATTTCGTTCATCTCCCAGATGGCCTCACCAATGATCTCATTGGTATCGGTGTCTGTGACGATTATCCACCACTTCTTGTTCGGATCGCGTTCTTCGAACTCTTTCGTATGCCGTTTAATGTTGAACGCGATATACTCTTCGCGCGAAGCAAGATTCGGCCAGAAGTGCTTCAGCTGCGGATTATACGGCGACTGCCAGCCATCATAGTTCATCGGAATGATTTTCTCGAACTCGGAAGCCGACTTGACGACAGAAAGGACGAGTGGCATCTTGAAAATGTATGGCGTTGTTAACGAAGCCGGTGCAAATTACTTTCAGAACCAAATGAACAAACTCAACAGTGACAAGAACTGATAGATTCAACAGGACGTGAAAAAAGCAAAACTCCACTACGTATTCCTCCTTTTATTCCAGCGCCACCACCCGTCTCAGCCCCCATCACTCCTCCTACCCCGAGTCCAGACTTCGTACCCCCGACTCAATCCTCCCACCCGCTTCCAGAATCACGCATGACCCCGCAATCCTATCGCGTCCCTGGAACCACTGCACATCACCCTAGCGCCCCCAGCCCGCGAACCGGAGTTCGTCCCCTCGGTCCACCCCTGTCGCAAGCCCTCGTATGGCCCTGAGCTTAAACATATCCTGTCGCCTAGGTCGCGTACGATTATCACATGCGCGCATATCCGAAGACCGAACTGACGTCCAAGGATTCCGCGCCCGCCACAGAATCCCTTGGGCGGCGGCGGAGATATGCATTTGTGAATTTTGGGAGCCGCGGGTGCCGAGGGATATGAGGGGGGAGGGAGAGCGAAGCGCGGGTGCCGATGGTTTTTCGGTCCGTGTTTTCCGGGAGGTGTTCGCCACTGCGCCGAGATAGATGTTGTCAACGATTATTACTCACAGAACGAAAGATGTCATGTAAGATTCTTTGGGGCGGTGTTGCGTTGTTATCTTGGGTGACTCGGGCTCATGCAGTGGTTGAAACGGAGGGAAATATTTCATGGAGCTCTGTGGAGTTGTTGGGAGATCTTATCGGTCAGTGAAGGAAGTATCGTATAATGTCGGGTCCTCTTTACCTACAGCCAACCCATGGTACATCAACACCATGATATTTAATCAGCATAACATCGATTCATATGGACCGTCTAGTATGACTTCAGACAACTTTTTGGAGTTTCGTTGCCACAGTTACGATGTTGTTATCTTTCTGAGCAGTTGCACAATGCCGTTGGAAAGTTTTCAGGAGCCTCACAACACACGCTGCACAGTGCACATGCAACGTTCACGCACAACATAGCTGGCCCAAGCGCTTAAAAGCATATCGCAGGCACCCAAAAGTATCGTTCACAAACGACGAGAAAGAAGCGCTGCATCATGGCTGAACTCACAGTGTCCTTCAACGCTCCAGAGACCGGCCCAGTGTGGGATCCGATAGACTTCTCTACCGACATTACCTACAACGATAGCTGGAGTAAGTTTTTCTCTAAAGAAGAAGATAATGAGGATGAGCTTGAAGACGATAACGAGGACGAGTTCGAAGACGACAATGGACCTTTCGATACACTCAAGCCCATCATCGAAGAGCTCATTCAGCGCATATGCTCTGGAATGCTCTGTTCTGTCACCGACATCGGCAGGGGATCATTCAATCGGGTCATCGGCGTCGATCTATTCGATCCCACTCCATCTGGCACAACCGTCTCGTCTATCGTGCGGCCCTGGTTCATTAGATCATCGAAGCTGCCTGCCGGACGCTATGTCCTGCGTATCCCCATCAAACAGTGGCAGTCATGGCCAGAGCACGAGATCGCAATCCATCGGTACATTGAGGCGTACACTGCGATTCCAGCCCCGCGTTTCGCTTTCTCAGACCTCACTGATCAGAACGAGATCGGGTCGGTTTACATGATCCAGTCGCGTGTTCCAGGAAACAACATCGTTAATAGCTTCAAGGAGCTCAATTTCGATCAAACGATGAGTCTAGCTAGTCAAGTGGGCCAGGCTTTCGGTGAGTTCTCAAAGCTCTCCTACGATGCTCCAGGAAACTTATCTCCACTGTCCCTTCTCAATCAGGCGAATATCGCATGCCGTGGTATTTCAGGTGTCTCGAACGAGGCCCTCAATCACGACCCAACGTCCGCTTTCCCTGGAATAGTGAAGTTTGCGATTCCCAACCGAATCAGCTTTGATAATCTTCAGATCGGTATGGTTGGGGGTCGTCACAACCACTCGACTCCCTCGACGCCCCAGACCCCCTTGCAGCTGATCCAGGAGCTGGCCGAGCGGCAGATGCAGCTGGATCACGCATGCGGCCGTCTGGGATATATCGATTGGGGTCGTTTGGGTCAGATTGGCGCGCACATGCACGATCTCGGACTGTTCCACGACTCAGAGCACTACCTCGCGCATCTTGATCTTGAGCCTCGCAATATGATGTATGAAGTCGTCGACGAGAAGACAGTCAAACTAACTGGGTTCATTGACTGGGACTCTGCCGTGTTTGCCCCGCGATTCATGCACTGCAAGACTCCGCAGTGGCTGTGGGCTTGGGATCGCCTGACCGTCGAGCACGAGCGCGACGCTCTTGACGAGCCTTACGTCTACGAGAGCATTGCCATCAAAAAGGCGTTCGATGAAGCTGCAGGTGCAAGTTTCTGCCACTATGCTTATTCGCACGACTATCGCGTGGCGCGACGCCTTTTCCAGTTGGCGATCAATCCGGCGATGGTTACCCGTGCTAAGCAAGAAGCATATCTTCTCATGTACAGGTGGAATATGCTGCATCCGGACCATGAGGTCTATATGACGGAGATGGAGATTCGAAGCGCAAGGTTCAGTGACCTGGCTGAAGTTTGAACGTCTGTGTAAACGCACTGAGTGCCTAGGATGATCTCAAGGTGGAGAGAAAAGCTTGTCTGATTTGTATACCCTGGCGCTGCACGGAACGCTCATCAAGTATGTCCTGAGCTTGAATGTCCTGTCGGCAATTCGTTTGTCTTACTTGTATCAATCCAAACAGAGAGCTGATCATTGATCACAGAATGTATTTTTACACCCTCCATCACTTTGTCAAATATGCACACATCCATGAATCCACTTTTCCTCATACGCTGTCTTACAAACTCCTTCCTTGCGATCTCAGGTCTTTTGTGCTCCTATAATTGATAGTTTTGGTCAGTGGTCGCCATGGATAGATATCCATCGTCCGCATAGTACTATCCGGATAGTGCCCAGAGAGATGAGACTTACTAGGCAATAGCTAGTGTTTTACCATCAGAGGTGGCGTAAAGCTTAAATCTACAGCTGTTATTAATATCGTGGCCCTGTACAGGGCGATTGACGTTTTGTAGCTCTGTAGGAACTGGAAGGTTCTCGCTATCGAGTTCGGTAGGTATTGATAGGTCGTTAGGGGGGTTAGGGAGGATCTACGTCGACGGCCCGGAATCCACCACCTCGTCACCTAGGGACTCTGGGATTATTACAGGTGAATTCTCCGATAGTCTTTGCCTTTTTCGGCTACTTGTACGTTTTTTGGGGCCCATTGTAGCTGGTTGATAGATCATTGAAGGTGTTTTCTGGAGACGTCGACGTCAAAGTGTTGATACTTGGCGCGGACATGGGTTTTGGCACTGGCAAAAGCAAACACGGAAACGCTTCTGCTACACCTCAGCCTCAGCCTCACTATTGCCTAATTAGGCAATTGACGAGCTATCCGGATACCTACTATCCGGAACTCCAGATAGTGGTGCTATGGATATTCATCCATAGCGTCCGCTGCTTGCCCAACGCCTCCGATGCCTACAAGCGCGGCGCGACCTGCTGGGCAAGCGCATATCCAGCGCACCTCGTTGAGGCTGTCACGGAAGACGAAGTCGTTATCTCGGCGGAACGGAACGGTCGATGAAGGCTTGCGCTTGTGTTGTTCTTCTGAGAACTATTAGCTAGGTTGCAGGGTAAGGTGGAGTTCAATAGACCAGATGCTGGGTTAGGCCCGAGGTGAAAGTTCATCGTCCCACCCGCCCCACAGTATTGGGCAGCGACGACGGCGTGGCCAGAGACGGGCCCATGGAACGTGCTGGCCATGTTTGGCCTCGATGGCCATCCGAGGTGGTATTAAGATGCTGCTGGAACGTTGTTGAAGCGAACTACGCTGGGCCATGCAGATGGGCTGATGAGGCTGAACAGGCCCCCTTGTGCTGCAATCGCAACCGCCGCAGCCACAGCCTTGTAGCGGTATGGCATGTTGGCAAAACGTCACAGATGTTCAGCAATATAGGTAAAAATTAAAGGTAACGTACTTCACAAGCGAGTGGACGGCCCAAGCGAGTGGACGGTTTTTGCCAAGAGAACACCAAACCATCCCATCGCGAGATTTCTAAGAGATTGCGCGCTCATCCCAACTTCTTATGCCCGTTCCGACTTCTAGTACCCATCCTACATTGCCCATCCCATCCTCTGTTGCCCGCCCCGTCGTACAGCGCGTACACCGTCCTCTAACGTCTATCTCATCCTGTATGCGCCCAACCTGTCCTCGACGCGCCTATACTCATACCTAGCGCCCGCCCTAGCTTCTGGCGCCCGTTGCAGCTTCTAGCACCTCTCCAGCCCTCCAGCGCCTATCCTCCACCTTCCAGTCTCCGTCGTCCAGCCCTATATACTAGCATTGACACGTCTGGAGATCTGAGGCCGGGATGCCTCCACCAGAGCCCCAGCAACCAAGCCACGAAGCCCGAGTCCTCCTGGCTATACAAGCTTACCAAAAAGGCCAATTTAGGACAGTCCACGCCGCTGCTGCCACATACAACGCGTCCCGAACCACAATAAACCGTCGACTGGCTGGTGTTATGTCAAGAGAGAAAGTCACGCCCAATTTAACAAAGCTTATAAAGCTAACTTATAAGTTAACATTGTAATGTTTGTGCAGCATTCCCCAAGTCGATATTTACTAAAGCCCAGTACTACCATCGTCTTGTTTTCTCCATAGTCGCTTTTAACGTTGGCCGTCCCCACCGAAGTTGAAGTTCATCGTCCCCCCAGTCGCCTGAGGCCCTGGAATGACGTAGCGGCCGGATATAGCGCCATTGAAAACAGGCCCATTATAGGAATGCGCGATCCCACTGCGCGACCCTTCGCCCTGCAACGACTGCATCTCTCTCCGAAGCCGGGCCATCGCCTTGTCTTTGCCTTCTCCATAGATAAGCGGCATGTGTATATCAAATATCCCCAGTAGCGAGTACGCAGCGTCCTCTGTGCGCTTGGTCTTGCGTCCAGCCGCCCATGATAAGCGCTCGTCGACACTAAATCCCGAGAGCGGATCCCCCTGTACCGGTAGAGCGCGACCGCTGATTCCAGTGATCTCTTGTAGAACTCGCACCATCAAGGTCTTGTCACCCAGAAGCTTGCCGTCTGTTGAGTAGAACTCGACAGAAGCTGGAGCAAGAAGCTCTTGCAAAGTCCAGCCGCGCGTGAACCACCGGCTCTGCTGAAAGGCTGCCTCCCATGTCAGCTGCGAGGGCGGCCCTATTTGGATCGACCCGCTCGTCGAGACATCTGACAGATAGACATAGCACTTGGCTGCCTCGCGGTACCATCGGAACATAGAGTTGATCGCCTCTGAGAGCTCGGTGCTGCTCGACTTATCGATACAGCAGGTGTCCACCCAGAAGTAGTCGAGGTGATCGCTAGCAGCCCTTTCCTTGCAAAACTGGAGCTTTCCGTAGCCGAGCTTGTCCCTGCCTGTCTTCTCTATCATATCCTTGAATGCCACCTCTTCCTGATCCGCTCCCTATGTATGCGATAGGATGGCGTATCGCGGGACGCTGTCATCAATAAACTCGGTCAGGCTGAACTCGCCATCACTGTTGGTCGACAAAAGGCGCATGGCAAGACTTCTGTTTAGAGCGCTCTAGGTAGGACAACAATGTTTGGTGTGAAATCAAGCAGAATCGAAGGGGCGCGGTATTGGTGTTCTTGCAATTGATTACATCAACAGGCGTTGAGGCTGCAGCGAGCGGCGACGCAGCGCGAGGCTCCGCTTGGGGGCCACTTCAGGTTGGGCGGCTGAGGTTGCCATTGTCATGTCGTCCTCCGCCTTCGCCGCGTGCTCCATGCGCTGTATCCATTACGCAACTGCCCTTGTAGCCGCAAATGACCAGCGCATTCAACGGAGCTGTTGATGGCCACATCGTCATCCCCGGCCCGCACTGTGGGCCGGGTGGTACAATGCACTTCAACTTCGGATCCACCTTCGCACACGGTACGGTATGGTACGCGAGGATCACATCGCGGGGCTGACACTCTCAGACCAGCGTCCTAAGCACGAGCCTTTCTCGACCGTTCCCTTCAGAAAAGATCCTGACTTCGTGGACCGCCCTGACATCTCAGACTGGATCGACCAGAAATGCGAGGCGCCGGCCAGTCGCGCCGCCCTGGTCGGCCTCGGCGGGGTGGGGTGAGTCAACAGCTGCCACTGCTCTCTCTAAGACCTGACATCGCCCTAGAAAGTCGCAGCTCGCGATTCAGTATTGCCACGATGCCCGGGCAGCGAAGCCGGCGACATGGGTGTTCTGGGTGCACGCAGGCACACGAGCGCGGTTTGAGGAGGCCTACAGAAGCATTGCAGACAGGCTTAAGCTTCCAGGTCGAGACGATCCGAAGAACAACGTTCTCACGCTGGTTAGAGACTGGCTATGCGACGAATCGAACGGACGATGGATCATGGTTCTCGATAATGCGGACGACGTGGAAATGTTTTACCCAAAGCGGAAGCGCGGCCATCACGTGGAAGAGATCACACCATCGCTGGCAGCATTCGTGCCCCAGAGCCATAATGGATCGATTCTAGTAACTTCACGAAGCAAAGACGTGGCGGCGCGCTTAGTAGGCGGTTACAAGAGCATCAGGGATGTGCATGCGATGGATGACGGCCAGGCCCTGCAGCTCCTGCGGACGAAGCTCAAGGATACATCCGACGAAAGCGGAATAGTGGATCTGATCAAGGCTCTCGACCGCATACCTCTCGCGATCACTCAGGCGGCTGCATATATCAACCGTGGTGCACGGATGACCGTGCAGCGTTACCTAGTGGACTTTTGGAGGTGTGACAGGAAGAAGAGCAGTCTGCTCAACTGGGATGCTGGCGACCTCCGTCGTGACGAAAGCGCATCCAACTCAGTGATCACCACATGGGAGATATCTTTTGAGCAGATCCGTAAAGAGAGGCCGTCGGCTGCAGACCTTCTATCGCTTATGAGCTTCTTTAACCCGCAAGGAATCCCAGAAAGCGTGCTTCGCGCCTATATTGAAAGCTCCCCAGCGGAATCCATAGATAGCATTAGCATGGCTGTTGACGACAGTGCCTTCAAAGACGATCTCGACATGTTAATAGCCTACTCGTTAGTGAAGGTGACAGTGAACATGGAAGTGTGCGAGATGCACCAATTAGTGCAGTTCTGCACACAAGAGTGGCTATCATTGTCCGACCAGACAAAGCAGTGGGGGCGGAGATTCACAGCGTTGATGGCAAGGGTGTTTCCAAGCGGGGCATATGAGAACTGGCCCAAGTGTCAAATGTTGCTCCCGCATGTGGAGCCTATGCTTGAACACGAAGCAGTTGAGGAAGAGATGCTT